>PVIU01010357.1:0-70559 GCA_004026605.1 Ondatra zibethicus | reverse complement strand
TGGTACAACCCCTATGGATGTCAGTGTGGCGATTTCTCAGAAAATTAGGAAACAACCTTCCTCAAGACCCAGTAATAGCACTTTTGGGTATATACCCAAAAGATGCTCAATCGTGCCACAAGGACATGTGCTCAACTATGTTCATAGCAGCTTTGTTTGTCATAGCCAGAAACTGGAAACAACCTAAATGCCCCTCGATTGAAGAATGGATAAAAAGAATATGGTACATTTACACAATGGAGTACTACACAGCAGGAAAAAATAACGACAGCTTGAATTTTGCAGGAAAATGGATGGAACTAGAAAGAACTATTTTGAGTGAGGTAACACAGACACAGAAAGACAATTATCACATGTACTCACTCATAGGTGGTTTTTAGACATAAGGCAAAGAAAACCATCTTACAAACCACAATCCCAGAGAATTTAGACAACAATACTTTCTACGTGGGAAGTAGAAAGTATAAAAAGACAAGATCTCCTGAATAATTTGTGAGCATGGGGACCTTGGGGGAGGGTTGAGGGAGGGAGGGGAGTGGCAGGGAGGGGAGCAGAGAAAAATTTAAAAAAATTAAAAATTAATAAAAAAATTAATTAAAAAAAAAGTAAGCACTAACTAGAAATATGCCTAAGGCATTGGCCAAACAGTGTTGTAATTACTATAGTTGTTGTATGATTATTTGGGTCTGGATATCCAGAAAATGAAAGAACAGTCTCTGCTTACATACCCACAATGGCCATAATGTCTAGCAAATGTGTGATTGCTGAATCAGCCTTTTCTTAACTCAAAGCAGTTGCCCATTGAAAATCTAGGTATCAATGGTGTGGTGTACATATTTTAGTTTTCTGAATTCTACAAAATGGAACACATCCATCTGCCAGATTTAGATTTTATTTCTTTGAGTACCCCTTGGGTTACTTCCTGCAGGTAGTGGTGTTTGGTTGTATAAAGAACAAGTTGGGCATTTTCTTATAATTTCCTTGGCTTGTTGCCATGTGATGGGAAAGTCTTCTTTTTAAAACCTTCACTATTGACATATTGTTTTTAATGAAATTCTGAGACTTTCAGCACATTTCCAATCAATAATTAATTGATTTCTGTCCTACATTGTGCTAGAGGACCTAGCAGACCTGTATGTGATTGGATATGTGTTATGTATGATTCCTATTCCTGATTATATCTTGTAACTGAATAAATAATGAAGTCAATTCTGTATTATCTGGTATAAATTCAGCAGTTTGAATCATTTTACTCCATTGTTCAATGATCTTAGCCTCTTCTGTGAACCAGGTACTCAATTGTAATTGTGGACTGGGCTCTAAAACACCTCTAACCCAAATCTACCCAGTCATTAGGAATATTTCTATTATAAACTGACCACAAGTTTAACATTTGCTTCACAATAGGTAAATGCATGCCATATGAGACTGTTGCTTCCTTGAATGTCCTTAAATCTAAAAATGTCACAGGAGTCTAGTTAGTTGTAACAGAGACTCTGCCATTTGGCAATTCCTTTAAGGTTACTGGATATATTAAGATTGGTTGTCTGAAAGTCTTTGGCTGTTCCTCTCTATTCTTATAATGCAATGCTGAATTTGGCTCTCCATTAAATTCTTCTGTCTGGATTTGAATATCTCTGTGATCTGTTTCATTAGTTTGTTCTAAGGCCTATTTCTTAGCACTTAGATTAAACCAACTTTTTTAGTGATAAGACAATAATGATAATGCTGATAATATTTACAATTAACATTCCATAAATCCCATCTAAATTAGATATTCTCTCAATTAATTGTTCCATTTTCAAACTGTCTAGCATATTATACAGAGATTCCTCAATTATAATTGTTTTTCCCATTTGTCAATGTGGGAAAAAAAACCTCTCTTTTAACTAATTCATTTCTTCATGAATTCCCAGTTGTCTTACCAAATCTACTGATGATGTTAATGAAGCTGTGAGGCTGATTGCTGCTGCATAGAACAGTAAAACCCTCTCTGGATTTCAAGGCATCTACCTAGTTTGTCAGTAGCCCAAGAAGGGGATTCAAGGAGAGCCCGCAACCCATGTTAAAGAGAGAGAGGGAAAGAGAGAGACGGCTGTCTGAAAAACACACAGGGGATTTTGTTCAGAAAAAGCACATGTGGCTGGAGGGGCAGAACCAGCTAGTTTGGAGCCGAGGTGCTTCTGGAGTTTGGGTAGCACCTAGAGACTGTTTCAGAGAGGTTACAAAAGGAAAATCCCAAACATTTCCCCAAAGCTTGGGGAAAAAAGAAAAGAAAGCCTGACCAGGTGGGATGGGAGTGCCACGTGCAGCTCTACCCTGTGCCCATGGCTAAGCAGCCTCAGGCAAATGACTTTTTCATGAATTCATACCCGAAACATTGGGTGCCAATTATAGCATGAATAATAAAAGCCCAGAGATGTATATTGGGGTTCAACCTGAAGATCAGAAAAGCAAAACAGCCAAGCCACTACAGAGCTCTTACCTCTAAGAAACCCTCACACTGAAAGAGAACTAGTTCCTATCTCATCTCATCTTATATTTCTCTCTAGTGCTGGGATTAAAGGTGTGAGCCACCACCATCTGGCTCTGTTTCTGCACTGATCTTGTGCAGCCCAGAGTGACCTTGAACTCACAGAGGTCCATCTGCCTCTGTCTCCCACATCCTGGGATTAAAGGTGTGTTACACTACTGTCTGGTCTCTAATGACTTAGTTTTACCTTCTGGTCTTCAGAATAGCTTTATTTATAAAACATATATAAAATATCACTATAGTGAAGGATCAACAGTGACCTCTGCTGTCTCTTCTTCCCCTATCCAAAAAGGGCCTGCAAATCTTTCTAAACCTCTCCACACTACTTCCTGTGTCTCTATATATGATCTTTATCCTCCCAAGCCTCTATGGCTAATTCTGGTCAGCTAGTAGCTAGCTCTGCCCTCTGATTCAAAGTAAATTTTATTGGCAGTCTCAAGAGTATAAGAGCACAATCAAAATATCCCACAATATTTTCCCTTTTTTGTCTAAATAAAAAGGAAAGGTATTAACTCTAACACAGTAAAACTATATACAATAAGAACATTTATCAGGTAAGAAGTATATTCACAGTATCCAGTCTATTTGCATTTAGCAAATTCAAAGAAAATACTCCAATATCTATCCCATCTTGGTGATCCCAAAGTTTCATACTTAATTTACTTTCTATCCAGACTTGTATTACCAACCCAAAACTAACTTTTTAGATGTCAAAACATATTCTTAAGGTTTTATGTCTCTCAACCTTATACACTTTATACCCCTTTTGTTAGTGTCTTTCTTAATTTACTAATAAGGAAAGCCATAATTATAACCATCTAGTTTTCAGTACCATCAAAGACTTGAGAAGGATATAATATTACCTGAGTAAGCAGAAGTGTAGAGCAAACAGCTTCCAAAACTAAAGAAACAACAGAGACATTTGGCTGCCTGATCAGTCACTCAAGGTTCCTTGGCAACACTGGGGTGTTGCGAATTAGCTTGATATGGGAAATAACCAGGCAAGCTTAAGGATAACAATTATATTTTTAATTGTTATAATGGGAAAACTCACACCACAGGAATGGGAAGCCCGACTTCCTCTGTCCGGCAGGGATTGCCCAGCGAGAGAGCACACACCTGGTCCCTGTCCGTTTTTCTTCCTGGGCTCCAGGTAGCCATGCCTTAACTGGGTGTGATTGGTTAACAGAGCTTCCCCATCATTGGGACATCCATATTTGTCTTACAAGATTAGAATATCTGACAGACTTTTCTGTGAAGCAGGAATTTTGAAGGACTGTTCTATTTTGTCTTGGCAAAGTTCAGTAGTCTCCTTTTTTGTCTTGTCTAATTTGGACTACATACTCTCAGTAGCCAAGGCAAGAACTGTTTCTTTCTTTTGTTTGTTTGGTTTTTAAAATTTTTTTTATTGTTTTTGTTGTGCTATACATTTTATCTGCCCCCCTTTCTCCACTCTCCCCTTACAACATCCTCCTGCCCCCATGCTCCAAATGTACTCAAGAGATCTTGTCTTTTTCTCCTTCCTAGATGGATACATGCATGTCTCTCTTAGGGTCTTCTTTATTGTCTAAGTTCTCTGTGGTTGTGGACTGTTTCCTAGTTTTCTTTGCTTTATGTCTAAAAGCCACTTATAAGAGAGAACATATTATATTTGTCTTTCAGGGTCTGGGTGATCTCACTCAGTATGGAATTTTCTAGATCCATCTTATTTGCTGCAAATTTCAAGATGTCATTATTTTTTTGCTGCTGAATAGTATTCCATTATGTAAATGTATCACATTTTCTTTATCTATTCTTTGGTTGAGGGGCATCTAGTTTGTTTCCAGGTTCTGGCTATTATGAATAATGCTACTTTGAACAAAGTTGAACACATGCCCTTGTGGTATGAATGAGCTTACTCTGGGTATATACCCAAAAGTGGTATTGTTGGGTCTTGAGGTAGATTATTTCCTAATTTTCTGAGAAATTGCCATACTGGTTTCCAAAATGGCTGTACAAGTTTTTACTCCCACCAGCAATGGAGGAGTGTTCCCCTTATCCCATAACCTCTCCAGCATAATCTGTCATCAGTGTTTTTGATCTTGGCCATTCTGACAGGTGTCAGATGGAATCTCAGAGTTGTTTTCATTTACATTTCTCTGATGGCTAGGGATGTTGAACATTTCCTTAACTGTCTTTCAGCCATTTGATCAGTTGAGAGTTCTCTGTTTAGGTCTGTACCCCATTTTTATTGGATAATTTCATCTTGTGATACCTAGTTTCTTGAGTTCTTTGTATATTTTGAAGATCAGTCCTCTGTCCAATGTGTGGTTGGTGAAGATCTTTTCTCATTCTGTAGGCTTCCGTTTTGTCTTGTTGACCATGTCCTTTGCTTTACAGAAGCTTCTCAGTTTTAGGAGGTCCCATTTATTAAGTATTGCTCTCAGTGTCTATTCTACTGGGGTTATATTTAGGAAGTGATCTCCTGTGCCAATGCATTTATGTATACTTCCCACTTTCTCTTCTATGAGGTTAGTGTAGATGGTTTTATGTTAATGTCTTTGATCCATTTGGATTTGAGTTTTGTATCTGGCAATAGATTTGGATCTATTTGCATTCTTCTACATGTTGCTATCCAGTTATGCCAGCACCATTTGTTGAATATGCTTTATTTTTTTTCCATTTTATATTTCCATTCTGAAATCAACACATCCTAATAATATACAGGCTGCTTTAATTCAGTAGTTCTTTTCTACTACCAAATGTCTCACTGCAGCTGTAGTTTCTTTTCATTACCATTTTAAAAATTCAAAGTTAATAAAGCATTGTGTAATCTAACTCTGGGGATCTTTTTATCACCCCTTTCTGTTTATTAAACATATCTTTTAAAGTGCAATTAGATCTTTCTATAACTGTTTTTATTATAGAATTGTGTGGTGTACTTGTAATATGCTTTATGTTGTAATATGCAAAAAAACTGTTTCATTTTACTAGAGACATGTGCTGGAGCATTGTCAGTCTTAATTTATACAGGTATTCCCATAATAAATGTGTAATTATAGAATCAGCCTTTTTGGAACTCAAAGTAGTTTCCCATATGGCACACATACTTTAATTTTCCAAACTCCACAAAAATGAGTTTGCCAAACACATATCCATTTGCCAAATTTAATTTCTTTGAGTGCCTTTTAGGTTACTTCCTTCAGGTAGTATAGGTTGATTATACAAAGAATAAATAGGACATTTCCTTATACTCTCCATGGCTTGTTGCCAAGTGATAGAAAAATCTTTTTACTAACTGTTGTAATTAACATGGTCTTTCTTATGAAATTCTGAGGCTTCTAGCACATGTCCTACCAATAGCTGATCAATTTCATCATTATCTCATGCTATGGGATCTGACAATGTGTTATATAGAATGGATGATTTTATTTTTGTTTGTTTTTTGTAATTGAATAAATAACACAGTTAATTCTGAATCATCTGTAATAAGTTCAGTAGTTTCAATATGTAAAACAACTCTTTCTGCATATTGAGAATCAGTAACTATATTAAGAGGTTCTGGGAAATCTAACAATACCATGAGAATAGCATATAATTCTGACTTCAAAAAAAATCATAAGAGCTTTGAGCCACTTCACCTAAATTTCCTGCCTTTTCTGATTATTTGGATTAGCATAGAATGTAGGGGATACAGAAATTGGTGTTCTTTATACAATGTGAGGAAAGATCCAATTAGTTTGTTTTATAAATTGAGGTCTCTTGCTTTGGGGGTATTTGTCGCTGATCTCTCCCAAGAAATTACTGCAAGCTCTTTGCCAGTGTTCATTTTCTGCCCATAATGAGTAAATGTCAGCATTAGTAAGAAAGGTACCACATCACAGTTTCTGTTGGGTCTATTCCTGCTAATTGACAAAGTCTCAATTTTCCTTTCAAAATCATTTCAGAGTCCTTTTCTACATAGGTCTTTAATTTTTTACTCTGTTTGGTTAAAAAATATTCATTGAGATATTATCTTCTTTCTGCATAAGAATTCCTGTAGGAAAATGCATAGAAGGTAGTACGATTGGGATACAGTTAATCTCTGGATCCAAGATATCCACATGTGCATCCTGTGATTTCTCTTCTACCAAAAGCAGTTCTCTGTCAGCCTCAGCTGATAATTTTATGGACCTATTTAGGTCCTTTTCACCTTGTAAAGTTTGAAATAAATTATTTTGTTTGTTTGTTTGTGAGTAGTTAATTCCATTTTGGGTCATAGCAAGTTAATATCGCCAAGCAATTTTCAAAATTCATTAAGAGTTTGTAATTGATGTTTTGATTTGTACTTTTGTGGTTGAATTTTTTTGCAAACCCATCTTATGTTCTAGGTAATTAATAGAATCTCCTCTTTGAATTTCTTAGGAGCAATTTATAATCCCAAACGAGCGAAATTTTCAACATTTAAACATTATGTTTAAACAAAATTTAAACATAAAGGTATTTGCATTTGAATCATCTAGTAAGATATCATCCATATAATGGTAAATTATAGATTGATAAAATTGTTTATGAATTATTTCCAATGGCTGTTGTACAAAATATTGATACAGGGTGGAGATGTTTAATATCCCTTGAAGAACTTTCCACTGATACCTTTTAACAGGCTGGGAATTATAAATAGGCACTGTGAATGCACATTTTTCTCGATCCTGTTTTTGTAAAGGTATCGTAAAAGAGCAATCTTTTAAGTCAATTGCTATAATAAATTATCCTTTAGGTAATAAAGAAGGCAAGGGAATTCAAGGGAATTCTCTATAATGTGCCCACTAACTAGGTCACCTTAATATTTCTTAGATCTGTTACCATTCTCCATTAACTAGATTTCTTTGTTTTTAATGACAAATATAGAAGAATTCCTATCAGGGTCTTTTGGGTAGCAGCCCCTTAGGCCCCTTCAGGGTCTAGTCAAAATGCTATAGCTCATGAGGGAAGTAACTACAAGATCTGATTGTGGGTGAAAGAAAATGAATCAGCTCACAGTTCTTCTCATAATTTCTTTTTTATTGTCCTTTTTTTCTCCTCCAAATCTTCCAGTTTATATACACATACAGACACAATCAGCAATTCTCTGGCAATAACAAGGTTACAAGACTTTCATTTTTTTCAGGGTCACAAAAGCAGATAATAATTACACAAACTGTAATTATATGACTGTAGCTGTCAGATTACTTTATGACTCAAAGTGGGAGTGGTTTGTGAAAGCCTCTGTGGAACTCTTGAGGGGGAAGGAGGTTAATTAAGAGAGGGAAATTAAATCATTAGGGGAACTTAGGAGGGGAATTTGTGTGTTTTGTTACATTCTTAAGTGACTAAGCAGAGAGCTAAAATGTTATTATCAGTAGAAACCATGAGCAAGGCAGGAATCATCTTTTACTCAGTTTGCAGCTTTTTCCCAGTGGGCAGAGGGAGTATCAGGTAATTAGGCAACTACATAAACAAGCAGGGGAATACTGCTGCATTTGATCTGCATCAGCATTTCTGACAAATGTTTAGCAGGCTGGTTGGGGGGGATTCAGATATAAGAATAACATTTACACCTAAGTTATAGAACAAGGAGGAGGCCTTTTAGTATCATAGCACAAAATCTGGAGCATGACTTTTTCCAGCTGTCTGGACTAAACTATGGCTTTGTTCCTGTGGTGTCTGTGAAAAAAGCATTGTCTTTGTCCAGAGTTGGGCAAATGGTTAATATCTTGTTTCTGTTATCTCATCTCATAGGGTTAAGACAGAAACCATTAATCTTCTAAGCTAAGATCTTGTATCAATAAACTGAGGTGAAAAAATAAATACAGAGTGTTAGTAGCCTGTTTAGGGTTATAACAGTGTTAATTAGGATAGCACTTTCTATATTGGTAGAAGGTGAATCCAGGGCAAGCATTCTTTCTGTCTTCTCTGAAGGCTAAACATCAACCATTTCAGACATACATGTCTGAAATGTCCTTGGGTGTCTGAGAATGTCTCAACTGAGATCTCATTGTCTGGACACTAATACTGACCAATTGCCTGCCAAAGGAGATAATAGCAGAGGGGCAGACTTCTAAGTTTATATAGGGGAAATGGAACAAGGATCTGGTTGTGAGAACAAGAGTTTTGGCTGTGTGATTACTCTCTCACCAGAATCACACATTGCTGGAGGAAGTCATCCAATATACCAATGCTTAAGGGAAATTGTGCCCAATAAACAATTAGCACATTGTAGTTCTGTAGGAAAAATCCCCAAGCTGTAATGTAAGGGAAAGAACTGGCGTGGGACAATTCTATATTCTGTCAATTATGTTTTAAATAAATGCTGATTGGCCAGTAGCCAGGCAGAAAGTATAGGTGGGACAACCAGACAGGAAGTAGAGGCGGGGAAATGAGAACAGGAGTATTCTGGGAAGAAGGAAGCCCATTCCTACCCAGTCCTGTCCAAATCCCGAAGAAGCAGGATGTGACCTGCCTTGCTGAAAAAGGTACTGAGCCATGTGGCTAACATAGATAAGAATGATGGGTTAATATAAGTTATAAGCATTAACAAGAAGCCTGAGCTAATAGGCCAATCAGTTTATAACTTATGGAGACCTCTGTGTGATTTTCTTTGGGACTTAACGACTGTGGGAACTGGGCAGGACAGAAACCCCAACAAAGCAGGCCCTCATGTTACAAAGAACTATGGTTTCACACAGGAAATCTGCAAGGAGGACAGCCAATACATTCAAAAGGCAGTATTCCTTTTCGCCTTACAAAATAAGGTTATCTCCATCAGATGTGCATCTGGTGGGTTGACCTCTGAATTATTCTCTGAACTCTCACTGTATAATTCTGCGACCTGGCAAGGACTGATTGCTTCTTCAGTATGTTGATCATTTAGCTTCTCCTGTACCAGCTGTCCTAATGTCTGTAATTTTTCTCATGTTAAAGGTCATTGTTCCACCCAGATGGGTTTTTCAGTTAATCATTTTAAATGTAGGGCAGTTGGTACCTTTGAAAGATCAGCAGCTGTTGTGTCCTGCTTATGTACAATCTGAACAGTCAGTGACTCTTTTTGATAATACCTTTTTATATTTCTCTCAGAGGCATTCTTTATTTTACTTTTGTTTCTGAGACTGAGGAATGCTAATCTGGGTTTACCATTGTTGTAACAAATCACACCCCCATAAATTCATTGCTGTGTTGGTCACTTATGGCTTTAATTTCCCTACCTATCCTTCTGGCCTATACATTTGACCCCCCTTGTTCTTTTTTTTTTTTCTTTTTTTTCCTGAGGTAAAGTTCCAAAACCTAGAAGCTGAATATTTACCCTCTGAAGAAGCCATTCTGGATGCCAAGATGTTGGAGAAATTGTTACATCCAAGCCTATGTCTAGTAAACATTTAATTACAATGTTATTCACTTGTATTTTTAGCTTTGTTCTTTGAACATTTAAAGAAGTTTGTCAAAATACTTGTTCTATGGTCTCTTATGAAAATTTTATCTTCTAAAGCTGTTCTGGATGCCAGACAGTATGATTTTTTTAATTGCTTTTATTGAGCTATACATTTTTCCCACTTTCCTTCCGTACAAGCAGTATTATTTTTAACAACAAGCATTAAGTCTTTTAATTGCTCTGTGGATGAGTTTCACCAATCCTGACAGGGAATGTTTGAAATGAATTTGATATTGGAGCCTGTAAGAGGCCCCTAAGGTGTTTCCCAATGGCAAAGGGTTATCTTGTCTGTCACTTGTTGATCTGCATTCATTGGTCCAATGTTGGCCTTTGCTGTACCTTCTGTATATTTCAGGAGCTCAGATCTTCTCTTTGGATCATCTCTAGAAAAAGCATTGTTTCTAGGAATACCTTGCCTTTTCAGATGACCTTATTTACCACATTAAAACATCTGACCTTTTGAATTCTCTTAAAATTTTTAGAAATCACTTCTTCTATCCAAGTATCATCATAAGTGTGAGAGCCAATATCAGCTGTATTCCATTCTTCTATGGGTTCTGATCTTGCCTTTAAAGGCCTAATCACCCTTTTGCATTCTGAATTACCATTTTTAAAAGCCAAAGATTCAACTTATATTTGTCTAGCTTCTTGGTCTGATAACATTTTATGCACAGCTAAAGTCAATCTTTGTTAAAAAAAAATCAGTGAAGGTTTTTGGAGCCTTGTATAATTTTAATAATGAATCAGTCCTCTTTCCTGATTCTTCATCCCTGTCCCAAGCATCCAAAGATGCTGTACCACATATGGCCAAGATGTGATCATCAAATCTAAACTGTCGTTGCAAATTGGCATGCTCACCTTCATTGAGAAGCTGGGTCTTGGGAAATTTCCATCCCTCTAGCCCTACTTCATTGTTCTGTGATCCTAGCTTCCTCTCTCCCCATATTTTTCATTGTAACTGAGAACCACCTTCTAAGATTGCTGTAGCTAAAGCTTTTCAGTCTTGTGGGATAATTCTGTTCTGAGTTGTCTATGAATTTAACATTTGTTTCACAAAGTGTGAATACCATATAAAACAACTGCTTCTTTAAATCTTTTCAAATCTAACATTTCTACAGGAGCCATTTAACTCCTGACAGCCTTTGGGCTGCCTATCATCTGGTACTTGTTCTTGTGTGATAACTGGATATTGGTTTTCTAATAGCCTTGGGTCGTTCCTCTTCAGTTTCATAATTCAATGTTGCCATAGGTTCTGTTCTATGTGTGTGAATATTTGTCTTGGTTTCATTAGTAGATCTTTCTAAGGATTGTATTTTATCAATTTTTTTATACTTGGAACCAATATCAAACCACTTTTTCAAGTACAAAACATGAATTACCAAAGTGACAATTATAATTAACATGTCAATCCCAGCTAAGTTGATTATTCCTTCATTTAATTTATTTCATTTTCAAACCATACATTGTGGAACCAACAATATAGTGTCCTAACTCCCTGTATCATAATATTTGTTCCCCATTCTTAATGTGAGAAAGACTTTTGTTTTGAAGTTTTCTTTAAAGACTTTTGAATAAAACTTTATTTCCTCCTTAAGAATCCTGGGTGTCTCGCCAGATCTGCTGACTTCTCAGTTTTTCTACAGCAGCAGTGTTTGACTGTGGGGGGTGCCTCGGGGTACCTAGGCAGCCAGGCTATTACCGTGTGCCACTGGAGTGGCAGCGGGACGCTGCTGTGCTGCATGATCCGGGTTGAGGGCATTTGCAGCTTCTTGCATGTACCCAGGGGCTGAGGGTGTGCAGCAGTGGCAGTAGCAGTAGAAGACTGAGCAGATGCAAGCAGGTGTCAAGGCAAGCAGGCTGGTTCAGGGAAAGCCCACAAGCTTCAGGGAGAGGGAGTGAGCCACCTGGATAATGGACACGGGGTGGGGAGGATGTGCAGGAGAAACCTGCTTGGCAGGAAGTAAGGGCACAGAACTGACTGAACGACAGCCAGCAACTGCCTCGGGATCAGGTATCAGGGTAAAAACTGGATTGATCAGAGAAACGGTGGGGAAACAACCATCGAACTCCTCTCTCTCTCCTTCCTCGATCCAAAAAGGGCCTCTGGATCTTTCTAAGCCCATCTTTTCTTACTACACCCCTGCTACTAATTCATGTGTCTCTCTATAAATCCCATAAGTCCTCCAAAACTTCTATGGCTAATTCTGGTCAGCTAGTAGCTAGCTCCACCCTCTGATTCAAGGTAAACCTTATTGTTAGTCTCAGGAGTGTCAGAGTCTGATCAAAATATCCCATAACATATGGTCTCACTATGTAGCCCTGGCTGTCTTCAAACTTGCTGTAAAGACCAGGCTGGCTTCAAATTCACAGAGATCACTGCCTTTGGCTCCAGAATGCTGGGGTTAAAGATGTGCACTTTACTTGCTTTTTTATGCATGGCAAGTTTCTTACTCCAAACATTGTAGTAAATTTCAGTTTGGGTGTATTGTAGATGTTGATATTCCCATGTGCTCCCAGGTATGGCTATTGTTACTCAAAAGGATTTCACCATTTTGAATCTATCAGTGAAGGTTTGTGAGAGGGTAATATAAAGTAGCCTTTAGAACTTCTGATTTATAACTCCTAAGACATGTTCTAAGTGCCTTGTGGCCATCGGTCATTAGTTTTTCTGCCTAGCATGTGTGAGTGCCCTATGGCCATCTGTCATTTGCATATGTGAACAGACAAGATTCCTAACCACCTACCAAACTAAATTATTATTCTTTATGACCCAGTTGGCAGGGTTTTGTTTTTTTTTTTTTTCCTGGCTGTCAGCAGTTTCTTCAAACACATGCAGTCTTTAGTACTTTGCTGAATACATGAGCTATCTGGCTCCATGGTTCTCTTTTTCTCAGTGTGCCTCTTACCTTATGATACTCTGTCCCGTCAACCATAGTCACTTTGATTTTCTTGATTTCTCAGCTCCATTTCTGTCACCAAATTGTCTACCTTTGTTACTTTGTGTTTCCCTCCTGGCAACACAGAAAGTCTTCCAGAGCAGTAAGTTAGTATATAGTCAGCTTTTCACTGTTGTGGCAAATACCTGAGAAAGACAACTAAATGGAAAAAGTTTCTTGAATTCCCAGTTTCAGAGATTTTTGTCCATGATCACTGCATTTTGTCACTGTAGACTTGTAGAATGTGAGTCTTCTGACCCTTGACTCGTGCAGGGTTAGCAGTCATCCTATTGGACAGCAGTCCTCAAGACAGTTCACACAGAAATCATTGAATGAGGACTAGATCTTTCTCTTCAAGCTATGACAATGGTAACAACTTCTTAAGGACTACCCTGAAGTATCAGAATTGAAACAGTGATCAATCAGACCACACCTTGATCAGGACTGCAAGAATTATGCATAGCCCTGCCCCTCCCCCACCTAGATCTAAAGTTCATGTCAGCCCTTGAAGATGGACTTGGCTCTTTTAGTGTTTGTTGTCACAAGTGTAGCCACATTAAATAAAGCTCTCTTTGCTTGTTACCCCTGACCTCCCCCAAAAAACCAGAAAGAAAATAGCACCCTGGTTTGAATATTTGTTTTTTTGGTTTTGAGGGAGGGAGGTTAAATCCATTCACTCTGTTTTGGCCAGAAGTCGATACTACTCTTTACATCTTTTTGTTTTGATTCAAGATCAATATATGGCAGGTGTTACCTGTCATGTTTTTGGTTTCTATCAAAGATATTTCACTACTTTTTCATGAGCCATGAATTGACATTCCAGGCTAGATTTGTCTGTTTCCTCATCAGTAATCAGGTTAAATATCTGTACTGCTTTCTTGGATAGGACTTTAAGTGACCTTTCATACTGAGTTTGACCACATGTAAAGAAGTTGAAGATCTTCAAATCATTATTTTTATATACTGTAATTTGAGAATATCCAGTGGCTGACGGTGGTACTTAGGAGGTAGGAGCTCATGGATCTCCATGAGTTTGAGGCCCAAAAGGTCTATATAACAAGTTTCAGGACAGTCATTGCTACACAGAGAGACCTTGTCTCAAAAAACAAACACAGGAAGAAAAAGGAGAAGAGAACCTTCTCCTATGGAATTGTTGAGACCTTAAAGATCCTATTCTCAAACATCTTTCACATGGCTGTTTTTGGTAACCTTGTTGCAACTAATTATTACTTGGTAGTTACAAAATCTTTTCCATGTCAGTTAACTAGTGTTTTCTCGAAGACCTACCCTGCTTTTCTTTTTGAGTATCATTAGGAATTCAGATTGTCTTTACATTATATTGTATTTATTGTATTTCATTATAATTTATTATTCCTCCTTTGTTCTTGCTTTCTCTTTGTGTCTATCAATGCGTGTGTGTGTGTGTGTGTGTGTGTGTGTGTGTATTTGCATAAATAGATCAAATCCAGGGCTTTGCACCGCTACACAAACACCATGCCAAAGAGCTGCACCACAGCCCTTATTCATTGGAACACAAATATAATCCAGATTTGGTCAATGTGATCCATGTTGCCATTTAACCATAAAGTATGGATTAAAGTAGGCTATTTTAGGCCTCACGTAATCTCTACTAATCTAATAATAGGAATAGAGGAAAGCATCCCTAGGTTGGAGGCTTTCTCAGGCCCTGTGCATGACCAACCCAGAGTGAGACTTGAGTTGAGGAGAGAAGCTTCTACCATCAACATCACCTAGTTCTGTTTTTGTCTCCTTTGTTTTAGGCGTGTCACCTGGTTCTGTTCCTGTCACCTTTGTTATAGGCACACACACGACACTTGTCCTTCTGTTGAACACCTTTGTCCTTCATGATTACTTTCAGTATCAGAGAACAGCAATTTGCCATTGAGTCCCCACCCAACTGCACAATGCCTCAAGAACTCTATCCTCTGCAACCCTGTGGTGGCCTTGGCCTGCCTCTTCTGTACCTCAGTAAGGCTTTTCCAGTAAACCAATTCTCTGTTTTTCCATTTATAGAATCTTACCTAGACATATGGCCTGCTGCCTCTGCAAATATAAAACTGATATTGAGGTTGTCTGCAAGACAGTCAAACTGCATTGCCATACTGGATGTCTGACAAACGCCACACATTGTCGTGAGTCTCTTGCCTGATGAATGTTTTAATTTTATGTCTTAATTTTTAACTAGTTATGAAAAAGACTAACAAAATAATTGCTTGTTTTTATTCACTCATCCACAACTTCTCCTTTACTGAAAGTTGGACTCTCAGCTATTATTGCATGATTAGAAAATAGAACTGTTCCATATGCAGAAAGAGCAAGAGAAAGGGATAAATGGGGGAAAAATAACATAGATGACCACAGACTCTGCACTATGCTGTCTGCCTGGAATCCTGCTTCCAATGATTGCTTTTGCATATAGTACATTTCAGTCTGTAAGCTGGTTTTATGTACATTAGGTCTCAAATGATCTCCTACTTTTGATATCTCTAGACAGATTTTGTTTGGTTTCTTTTCATAATTTTATAAGTGATGCCTTTTTATTTAGAATCTGAGACCTTCTGTTCTATATGAGCAGTGAGTGCTGCCTCACTGTGCTCCTGGAGCAGAGAGCTCTTCCGTGCCCACACCGACCGCCTCCCTACTTGTTTTGAACCTCAGGCTTTTCTATTGCCAGATCGTTCATGTAATTTTAAGTGTTTTTCTAAACTGAATATCATGGCACATGGCAGTAATCCCATCTACTCAGGAGGCTGAAGCAAGATGATCCAAGTTCAAGGCCAGTCTAGGCAATTTAGTGAAAACCTATCTCACTTTTTTTTTAAATTTTATTTTAAAAGGGGACAGGGATATAGCTTGGTAGTATAGCTTTGCTTAGCCCTGAAATATTTTCTATGTATTAGGTTTGTTAGCAGTAACTTCATTCCAAAATACGACTGTTTTCTTGTCTAAATAGTTTGAATGCAAGTCTTTAGCCTTGATCTGGAGAAGATAAAAAGAAGTGGCATGTCTATATGAATAAGATGTCATTTATTTTTAATTTAAGAAACCAATTACATTATTCTCTTTTTTCCCCAGAAATGGCAAGTAAGCATTTCCCTTATTTTACACATCAGAAGTGTCAACTGCTGTTGCCTCTTGCTTGAGTTAGCACTCCCTAATTCTGAGCTGTCCACAGGCACATATTTTTCCTTTCACCACTCCTTCAGGTCCTCGCTACCACCCCAAACCCTCTCAATTCTCCTAGGAAAGAAACACAGCTACACAGTGGCTCACTTGACCTTCATACTACCAGAAGCTTTATATTGTTCCCACGTGGACCTGGAAGAATGAGAAATGAAGTGAGAACAGGCTTCAGACAAGAGTAGCTCTGACCTTGTGCATTTTATGAGTTCAAGTAATGTTTATCCAGAAATTGCTATTCTATAAATTGATTTTACATAAGAATAAAACCTAGGACATTAAACATGTCTTCACCTACACCTCATAACCCCCTTCATCCAGGCAAGAATCAGAAAGATGCACAGAGAGGATGCTCCTGTTCCAGAAGCTAGAATCCATGGCAACAGAGCCTATGGGAAGAAATTGGATGGGTAGGTGGAGAAGGACACACATCCAGATATGAATGAGAGGCACCTACTTTAGCATTTCTGCCCTCACTCCCCTCAAAGCTGTGGTTGTATCAACACAGGGCACATTGAAACGATGGAGAGAGGAAACCTAGTGGGCCTCTCGAATCTGAGGCGGGATGCTGTAGATGTAGAAGCCTGAGGAGGTTCAGTCAGCCATGCAGAGAAGAAAAGCTGGCTTTGTCTTCAGGTTCTGGGTCTCTCTACTGGTCCACTGGCTGTCTTAAATAGACTTCCTTTGTGCACACTGTGGAATGTTCCCAGGAGGTGCCTACTTTGCCAAAGACACTCTTTCTTTCTGTTGCTCCCATTACACAGGATTTAGTTTAGTGTGTTTTCACACACACACACACACACACACACACACACACACACACACACACACACACACACACACTAATAACATACCAGTATTTGCTGACCCCTAATTTATTTGACTACAGTGTATGACGGTGGACTGAGAAAGGGCTAAAAGTATTCTCTGACTAAAGGCAATCTCTTCATTTTTGACAGTTGAAGAAGCATCTATAGGGAACCCAGAAGGGGCATTCATGAAGGTGTTGCAGACCCGGAAGGAGAATACCAGCACTGAACTCATTATTGAAACAGAGACGGCCTATTCAGACCAAGCAAATTCCAAGTACTCCAGCTCCATGGAAGAAGAGATCGACTTTAATGATGAAAATGATGTTATGAGTGCCCTAAATTACATACTGCCATATTTCTCTGAGGGAAACCTGGAAGATGTAGTATCAACAATGTTACCATACATTAAACTGCTGTTTTCTCATGACCAAGATTCAGATAATTCCTTGGGATCTTTGCAGAATGATACAGAAAGTCTTCCTACAAATGAATCTGAATCTGGTAACTTCACTAACAAAAATAAATTGAATAAACTTTATTTTCTAGAAAATTTGTTAGATGCAGAAATTGATGAGGTTAAAAAGGAAGGGAAAACTGTAGTACATAAGGAGAAGTCTAATAATTTAGGTAAAAAATTTAAGCGAGAAATATTTGGAAAGAGATGGGCACCTGCCCAGGCCGAGGAAAACAGTCTTGCAGAGATTGAGAAGGCAGAGAAAAGACTCCGCAGCCTGAACAGAGTGCCCAAGGGGACAGAAAGCATACAGAAAAGGCACTTTAAGGGAGTGAGTGACAAGAGCCTGTGGAGTAAGCAGAGTGTCCAGACAACTGTGGAGATCATCGCCAAAGACGGGCAGCTCGGGAGCCCATTCACAACGGAGCTGCAGCAGCTCGGTCTGGTTCAGAAGCCCAGGAAGTTAGTGGGAAATTCCTTCCACCCAGAGCCCTTGCTCCCAAAGGAGCACAGGGAGGCAGTGTCTTCTTCTGCAGAACAGTTGCTGGTGGAGAAGACTCCCACTACAAAATCACTGCCTGAGTTCATCGACAGACGAAAAGACTTGTCTTACACCATTTTTGTTTTAGAAAGTGCAAATGCCAATGTGAAAAGAACGAAGGGGTCTAACCCTAGCTTACTGTCTGAAAAGAGACATCGAAACCTTAGGAAGAAGAAATCTCATTTCCAGTTGATTGCAAAGAGTCCAGCATCCTCTGTAGTGAGGAGCCTGGTAAATTCCCCTGCAGGAGGGGTCTTTTCGTCTTTAGGAGACCTGAGTTATGAAGAAAAGCCTTTTTCAGAATTATATGCTGCCTTAGAACCTCCTACAGAAAAACCTCTTGAAGAAAATCAGGCTGTAGCAGATGATATTGAAGAAAACATCTTTGAACCAACCATCCCTATGTCTGAAGAACCTGTATCAGAAAATATATCCCCTGAAAATCCTGCTGTAGAGTCTATTGTGCCTACATATGATTTAATTCCAACAGGTATCACTGTGCCTGAAGAAACTGCATCAGAAAATATACTCTCTGAGAATCCTGTTGTAGAGTCTAATGTGCCTACCTCCGATTTAATTCCAACAGACATCACTATGCCTGAAGAAGCTGCATCAGAAATTATATCCTCTGAAAATCATGCTGTAGAGTCTAATGGGCCTACATCTGATTTAATTCCAACTATTCAGCAAACCAGCGAGCCACAGTTAGGCGTCATCTTGGGGTCTGACTCCCATGACCATTTCAAAGAATTTGCTTACTCATTGCTGATGTCACCAGGTGAACACTTTGAATCTCAGCTAAACCAGCAGCTGCGGCCCCTCATCCCCAACAATGATGTGAGAAGGCTTATTTCTCACGTTATCAGGACTTTGAAGATGGACTGCTCTGATACCCATGTGCAACTATCCTGTGCCAAGCTCATCTCCAGAACAGGCCTCCTGATGAAGCTTCTCAGTGAGCAACAAGAATTCAAGTTGTCCAGGGCCGACTGGGATACGGACCAGTGGAAAACTGAGAACTACATCAATGAGAGCACAGAAACCCATGGTCAACGGAAGGGTCTGGAACCAAGTGAGGTGAGGACAATGTTGGATCTAAGTCATTTAAGCAGAAAGACTGGGGACTTCTATTCCAGATCTTGTATTGGCCGCATAACTCTAGCCCAGCCAAGACAGTGGTTCTCACTATGCTTCTAAATTTATTGACAGAAGGCAGCCTAAAACACAAAACATAATAACTGCGTTAGATAGGTAGCACATTTGATTTGGTATGTTCTTTTAAAATCTGCAAGCTACTAAAATAGAAAACTTTTATTATTTTTTTATATTGTCATTTTGTTTTATAGTGTTGGGGATTGAATTCAGGGCCTTGTATGCATAATATACAAGGACTTGATCACTAAGCTATATACTGTAGCCCATAGTTTTGCTTTTGTTTATTGTGTTATTGGGGCGTTTTGAACTTTCAGAGATTCACTTGCTTCTGTCTCCAGAGTGCTGGGATTAAGAGCCTCACCAAGCCCAGCTCTTAGTTTTATTGAGTCGAAGTCTTCATGTATAATCCAGGATATCCTAGAACTCAATCCTAGGTTGTCCTTGAACTCATGGCAGTCCTCCTATCTTAACCTCCCAATTGCTAGATTATATATAAGTTACTATGCACAGCCCAAGAATGAATTTTGAGCAATTAGCCTTCACTTTCTTTCATTCTTTTTATTTTATTATTATTTAATAGCCATACAAATGTCCATTCATTTATTTCATATGTTCCAGCTCACGAAAGAAGTTCCAGGATACGGCTACAACAACAAGGTCATCTTGGCAATATCTGTAACTGTAGTAGTGACAGTGTTGATTATCATTTTCTGTCTCATTGAGGTAAGGACAACAATACGTTCATGTGTCCAGAATGTGCCCAGTCTGGGTAATAGGTTTAGAGGCCCCGAACTGAAAACCTGAGCCACTTACCCTCTCTGTCTACAAATAATGTCCCCATGTGTTCACAGGTGCTCTGTGAAGTCGGGCTCCTCAATGTCAGGTCGTTATGTAGCGTTCTGATTTGGTGTCAGACTGGTGGTGCTGTGAGAGGCTGCGGGAGCAGTGGAGAGTTCTCTGTCAGTGAGGATGCTGGGATTTTGAGGCTAGGAGGCAGAAATCAGCATGGGGTCAGTTCACGACCCCCGGGAGGATGCCCTCTGACCCCTGTACAGACAGCACCTCCACACCTAATGTGCTTGTGACCTCCAGGGAAATCTCTGTAAAGTCCTATATTGCTCATTAGTGGTGTGTGCTGTTCACCACTGTGCTGGAATTTATTCACATTTTCATTATTTCTTCTGCCAATTTAGATGATAGACTCTGTGAGTAGAGTAAGCATGCCCAGTATTTTGCCTATAGTAGATAACAGTGGTATTCAAAGAAGAGAAATGATGCATTCCATCAATTCCACTATGAGGAATGATAGAATTCAGTACTTATTAAACTAGCATCAGAGAAAGATGTTTTGTGTACTTCTGTAGTCCTTGCTCTTGGGAAACAGAAGCAAGGTGATCCATAGTTCACAGTCATTCTCAGCAATGTAGTGAATTCAGGCCAGGAATATATGAAATGTATCTTAAAAAAAAACAGATTAAATAATAACAGACAGAGAAAAGCAATGGACAAACCAGTGCAAGGGACTGGGGTCTGGGGATTTATATGGCCTGTGCATGCTAAGCATGAGCTATATTCCTAGACACTTAAGACTTTTGAATAATTTAATAATTTAGTCAGTGGTGGGAAATGGAGTAAATGGTAAGAGAACAATTGCCTGTTTTGTGGCCAAGTAATGAAAGCTTACACCTTCTTACCTTAAAGAAACCATGCGAGACAAAAAAAATAGCAGTGGTTTTAAAAATGAATGTGTGGGGGAAGAGCTGTCTGTTCCCAGCGCCATAGGCAGAGACCTTCGCTGGGTCTGGACGCTGTCTTCCGCATTCTTCGGGATATAAGGCGTGTGCCTGCTGAGCACAGCACAGAGTTCTCCATTCTTTGTCTGATCGAATCTCGGACTCCTCTGGGAAGAGCTTATCAAGCCTCTCCTAGGGTGAAGAGCACCTAGGCCCAGTGGCCAAACCAAGAGTAAATCTCCCATTCATTCCCCTGATCCCTAAGCCTGCACCCAGACCCATCACTGATCACTTTCACCCCCCAGAGACAAACAGGAAGTACTGGGAGTGTGAGAGTACAAGGAAACCATTGCAAACCACCCAAAGCATTAATATATTTCGTGGTAAAAGAACCCAGTGGAAAAGGAAAGTGTCTGTAGCCAGCCTGTGCCTCCTTCTGTATGAGTTATATATGCTCTTGTTATCAGGGCGTTGCCACCTCAGGGAATCCAGGCACTTGCTGCTACTGCGTTCTAGCTCTTTTCTAGCACTGTTTTGTCATTTGTACATGTTTCTCTTTTGATTTTTTTTCTTGTTTGTTTCTCTAAGGCAAAGTCTTATGTAGCCCAGGTTAGCCTGAAACCCCCCCTATGTAACCTGGCTTTCAACTCTTTATCCTCCACCCCCTTGTGGTAGGATCATATGAACCATCATATACAGCAGTTATTTCTATTTTTTTAGTCCCTCTAAAATGTATCTCTTTTTAGTAGGGTTAAGGCAAGGAATCCCTTTCCTCCTAAGTTAATATATAATTTTGCAATATTCTTTTGCAGTTTATTATTTTATTTTATATGCATGCGTGTGTGTGTTTGGGTGTTTTGCCTACATGTATGTCTGTGCACTTGTGATGGCTTCAGAGGCCCTAAGAGGGTGAGAGATCTGAGACTAGAGTTACAGGCAGTTGTAACCTGCCATGTTGGGTGCTGGAAGTCAAACCCAAGTCCTCTGTAAGAGTAGCCTGTGCTCTATCTCTCCAGCCTTGGCTTTTTAAATTAAAGAAAGTATTAGTTGGGAGACAGAGGTAAGCAGATCTCTGTGAGTTCACGAACAGTCTAATCTATATAGAGTTCCAGGCCAGCCAGGGCTACATAATAATACCCTGTCTCAAATCAGTTTATCTTCTATGTAGTGGGCACACATGTGGAGGTCAGAGGGAGTCAGTCCTTGCCTTTCCACCATGTGGATCCCAGGGGTTGAACTTATATAGTCAGGTTTGGTTGCAGCTGAGCCATCTCTCTGGTTTTACTCTTCTGCTTTTTGAAACTATAGGCAAGGCTGGCCTGTCATTTCTTCTCAGTGTCTTCCAGAAGAGTTGTGGAGCTCTTATCATACTGAACTTTCACATCTTTAAGTTTACTCTTGGATACTTTTACCTCTACATTGCTGCTGTATTTATAGTTGCAAATTTGTGTTGAGGACGTGAGAAAGCACTGGAGTTGGTGTGCTGACATCTTTGTTTTGTGACTTTCCACCCTACTGACTTTTCATATTACTTCCAATACAGTTTTAGTTGATCTCTTCGGCTTTTTGGTTGTCTGTTGTTTCTAATACAAATAGTACTAGTTTTTCACCTGCCTTTCCCATTTAGTTTCCTTATTGTGTATTGAGACCTTCTTGACAGGGCCACCCTGCAGCAGTGATAGAGGAGACCTCCCAACACTTTAGGCCACCCTGCAGCAGTGGTAGAGGAGACCTCTGGACAGGGCCACCCTATAGCAATGATAGAGGAGACCTCTGGACACCTTAGGCCACCCTGCAACAGTGACAGAGGAGACCTCTGGACAGGGCCATCCTATAGCAGAGATAGAGGAGACCTCTGGACACCTTAGGCCACCCTGCAGCAGTGACAGAGGAGACCTCTGGACAGGGCCATCCTATAGCAGAGATAGAGACGTTCTGCACTTGTTCTTGATCTCTTCAACAGTGCACTTTTTAGGGGCTGGAGAGATGGCTCAGTGGTTAAGAGCACTGACTGCTCTTCCAGAGGACCCGGTTTCAATTCCCAGCACCCACATGGCAGCTCACAACTGTCTGAAGATCCAGTTGCAAGGTATCTGACACCTTCACACCAATGCACATAATATAAAAAGTTAAATAAACCATAAAAATATTAAAAAATAAAAATAAAAAACAGTGCACTTTTTAGGCTTTTGCTATATACTTAGATGAAGTTAAAAATATTTTTGAGTCACCTGTCCATGATAGTGCTTACCTTTAATTCCAGCACTCAGGAGGCAGAGGCAGGCAGAACTCTGAGTTCATACCTGCCTGCAATACAAATCTAGTTCCAGGACAGCCAGGACTGTTAAACAGAGAAACCCTACCTCAAAAAACAAAAAAATCATACTTGTAACAGAAATTATTTTTATTAGGAAGTATTTGCTGAATTTTATCTAAAATAATTAGTATAATATATTAAGTGAAACCTAAAGGACAGTATTGTGAAGAGACAAAAAAGGGCAGAGTGGGCTCCTGAGCTCACTGAACAGGTAAGACTTTAGATAAGTAAAAGGAATTAGTAGATTTAGAAACAGTGGTCATTGTGATAAGCAGAATTATGTTTTTTCTCCCCAAACAGGTTTATTCCCACAGAACAAAAGAGAGAGATGAAGAAAAGTCCACAGGGTAAATATGAGACCATCCTTCACAAAGAACATGAGAGTTAGCAGAGAACTTGGAACTCACCTAATTCCCTCATCTGACAAGGAGAAAATTGCCAGAAAGAATATGATCCTTTGTGTTGTTTTCCTGGCTCCCAAAGAGGCACCTGGCACTAGCATGGATGCCTCTGCTGCCACCAGGCCTTGGCAGAAAGAGGGTGGGAATCAATAGGTTTAGGCTGTACCAGCTTTTGTTAGTGTTGTCTGCTCCAGCTAGAGACTTCAGAATTGGATGCTTTGGAGAGGAAGCAGGGGAGCTCAGAGATAAAGCGCAGGGCTGTGAGTGCACAGAGAAGGAAAGCTCACATTCTCTCCTGTTGGTCACCTTTTGAGCCTTTTCTTTCTTTGAGTGACACAAACCCCATAGAACTATAGCTGGGAGAGATTATGGACAATAGTTACCTTTCTTCTAATGAGGAAATGAAGGATAATGGCAGAAATGTCTGGTCCTGTGGTCACTCTCTAGGGCATGTCAGAAAGAGGACCATTTTTTCCCTGGTGGAGCCCTTGTTCTTAGTTCCTCTCTGCTCAGGCTTTGGTCATATTTCACTTCAAACCTGCACAACGTACATGTCTGGAAAGCAGGCTCTGAGTTTCCTAATTGTCCTTGGATTCAGAAAAGATAACTAATGTGTGTGTTGGTGCTTGCCATGTACTTTACTGCTTTTTTGGAGACATGGTTTCACACTTAGGCTGGTCTGGCACTCACTGTGTAGCCAAGGCTGGCCACAACCTCACAGAGATCTGCCTGCCTCTGCCTCCCGAGTGCTGGGATTAAAGGCATGTTGCACCACTTCCTGACTGGCCTCGGAATCTTGTTTCAGGCTCCCAAGGATTGGAGTCATAGGCGTGATCCACCATGCGCAGCTAGCCGTGCCCTTTAAACTCCTCCTATAACTCCTCAGCAGAGGCAGGCTGCAGGGTGAAATCCTGTGAGTCTGTGACCTGTGCTGTGGAGTCGGGCATTGCACTTGGAGGATAAAGCAGCTAGGCAAGCAGGAGAGGCCGCTCCCTCACCTCAGCAAGTCTGCCTGTGAGAGCTGATCTGCAGGAGAGCAAAGGCTCCTGCCCAGGGTGGCTTCTTCAGAGGGATCAGTGGTTCAGTGGAATAAGTGGGGCTGTTGTCATGCTGGCTCTTTGGCTCTGCTCCAGGATAAGTCACATGCAAAGATCTCCCCAGGGGCATTGTGGGGCCTTAGAACAGACTTGGAAAGTTCCTAAAAGCCAGATATGCATGGAATTGTTCTCAAGTCCCAGTACTGGGGTGATCTTTGTTATGGGGAGAGCCAAGGTGTCCCCCAGACACACACACACACACACACACACACACACACACACACACGGCACAATCACTAACTGTCTTCTGCATGTGTTTTCTTCCAAGGGGTAAGAAATGCTACAAGGACAGTGAGAGTCAGGTAAGCCCGAGACTCGGTGCTGCGGCTGGAGAAGGTGGGGGCCAACAGAACTAATGTCTCCCCTTCTGTTTCCTAGGAAGGATTTTCCTGGCTAAGGTGGCCACAATGGCTTACAGATTTATTCAGACGTGACACACAGAAGAAGAGCATGACAGAGGAAATGCAGGTCAAGGAGTCCTCTGCAGAGGAGGTTACCATTCATGATGTAGCATGGTAAATGTCCAGCTCAAATGAGGAGCTAAGGGCAAGTTCCTCATTTCAAAGTTTGAAAGCCTTGGCATTGCTCTTCTTTCAGGGAGGTCAAGGAAGAAGTGGTGGTGCCACCGGCCCCGAAAGTGCCGGTCACTGAAGCAGAAGAGAGTGAAGCAGCTGATGACGCTGAAGGCACAGAATGATCTGCTATCATTTATTAATAAATTATTTTTGGTAGATTCGTGAGTGTCAAAGGCCTTTGTGAATAAATGAAAATCAATGCACAGCAGTTGATATTGTGGGCCAGTAAAGATAGTTCACTGTGCTATATTCCTTTACACTGTGTGAATATATGTCACTGTGATTGGTTTAATAAAGAAGCTGACTGGCCTATAGTTAGGCAGGATAAAGTTAGACGGGAGAACCAGACTAAGAGAATGCTGTGAAGAAGAAGAAGCAGGAGGGGGTCTCAAGAGACGCCATGAGATGCAAAGCAAGCAGAATGGAAAGTATGTACAGTAGGTAACAAGCCTTGGGGCAGCACATAGATTAATAGGAATGGATTAATTTAAGTTATAAGAGCCAGTCAAAAATAAGTCTAAGCTATTAGGCAAGCATTTATAATAATATAATATTAAGTCTTAGTGTGGTTTTTTGGGAACGTTTGGCAGAACAGAGCTGATCCGTGGTCTTGACAGAAGCCTCCCCTTATAGCTCATTGTGTAAAAGCATTTGCCATGCAAGCCTTGTGACCTGAGTGTGAACCAGAACCCAAGTAAATAAGATGAATGTGGTGGTTTGAATGAAGATGGCTCCCCTAGACTCATCTATTTGAATAATTGGTTCCCAGTTGGTAGAACTGTTTGGGAAGGATTAAGGAGGGTGAGGCCTTGTTGGAGGAGATGTGTCATTGGGGGGCTTGAGGGTTCAAAAGCCCAGGCAATTCCCAGTTCTTTCTCCTTTCCCTCTTGCCTCTCCCTAATCCCCACATCCCTTCTTCCCTCCCACTCTCTCCTCCCCCATAATATTTTTTCTTTTTATTTATTCTTATACAATGCATCCTGATCACAGCCTCCACTCCTCCCAGTCCTGTCCCTCCTGCCTACCTACCCTCTGCTCTAGATCCACTGTTCCTCCATTTCCTTTTAGAAAAGAGCAGGCCTCCCAAGGGTATCAACTGAATACAGCATAACAAGATGCAGTAAGACTAGGCACAACCCTCATATTGAGGCTGGACAAGGCAACCCAGGAAGCGGGAAAGCGACCCAAGAGCAGTCAAATGAGTCAGATACACCCCACTCCCATTGTTAGGAGTTCCGCAAACACCCCAAGCTAAATAACCACAGCATGTAATTAGAGGACCCAGCACAGACCCATGCAGGCTCTGAGACTGCTACTTCAGTCTCTGTGAGTCCCTATGAGTCCTACTTAGCTGATTCTGTGGTCTATGTTCTGGTGTCCTTGGCTCCTCTGGCTCCTACAATCTTTCCTTCCCCAAGCTCCTCCTAATGTTTGACTGTGGATCTCTGTATCTGCCCCCATCGGCTGCCTGAGGGAGCCTCTCTAATGATGATTGGGCTAGGCACTGATCTAAAAGTATAGCAAAATATTGTTAGGATTCATTTCTTTGACATTTTTTTTATCAGTTGTGAAGAAACCTTGTACCATGGGGGGAGGGCTCTTGGACCACGGATTCGGCTCAGACAACACCTAAACACCTGTTATCACAGAAAGATTCTTTATTAAGCGGTAAAGAAACAGCAAGTGACCTTGTAGTATCATTTTTAAGATGAGAAAGTTGAGGGGGGGGTGTCTGTGTGAGAATGGGCTAGGATGTGGTGGTGTGCTTTGATAGGCCGTGTTAATTAGGTAAACCAAAGGGGCTTTTGATTGCCAGACTTTGGTAGTCATCCTTGGAAAGAAAGTATCCAAATACGGGATATATGGATACTTTTATGGCTAGCTTCAGAGCTATAATCTGTGGTTAACAAGGGAAAGGGGAAGGGCAAGGTCTGCCAGTGCCATATTTGACCAGGCTTGTTAGGGCTCAAGTCGTGTTTGTTCTTTCCTAGGTCTCTGAGCAATCCATCTTCGGGGTCCTGGCCATACAAATATACATTTGATGGGTAGAGAGACGGTTCAGTGCTAAAAGCACTTGCTGCTCTTCCAAAAAACCTGGATTCGATTCCCAGCACCCACACGGTGACTCAGTCTTACAACTCATCATAGGAGATCTGATGCCTGCTTCTGGCCTCCGTGGGTACCAAGCATGATGCCCAAACATACATGCAGGCAAAACATCCAAACACAAAATTTTTTTTTAAAAAATTAAGCCTTTGAGTTGAAACTTTAGACTCTTGTATTGGGCAGTGAGACTGGAGTAGAAATATAAACTCAAATACCCACTCTGAAGGGAGGGTCTGCGGGCCTGTGGAAGACTGGACCCCGTCCCTCACCATTGTGGCCCCGCTGGGAATCCAGCCTTCTTGTTCTATTTCTCTTTTCTCCCCATTCAGAACACCGGCCTCCAGCTCCAGGTACCAGGCTGAGGAAAAACGGATTTGGCTGCTGCAGGCGCTGAGAGAGAGATGGATAGCCTGGGCTGCCTGCGCTGATGGAGAAACTGACGGGCAGGGCGGCCGCCCGCGCTGAAGGAGGGACGATGGACAGAATGCCACGCGTGCTCGGAGCATCCCGCTGAGGGGCACTGGTCTAGAGCTGGTGGGCAATGAGCCAGAGTGACCCCTAGCCAGCCGCACTCCTCACGTTCACGTCCTGGGCCTCCCACGGCATTCTCTCTGTTCACAGCTTTCTCCCAGGTTGGCCTTCTGTGTACACTCCGGGTCTTCCCGAACGCTGCAGGGGATCCCGGTTTCCACATCATCATCAAGTTTTACTAAGCGAGGGATGTGCAGAGAACTCCAAAGGCATGTGACCGGAAGCTTTTTTTTTTTCCTCAGGCTTTCTGGAAGGTTATGTGATTTTTTGGGGGGGCGGGGAGGACACGATTTCTCTATGTAGCTCTGGCTGCCCTGAAACTTGCTTTGTAGATGAGTCTGACCTCGAACTCAAGAGATCTTCCTGCCTCTGCCTCATCAGTCCTGGGATTAAAGGTGTGCAGCACCACTGCCAAGCAGTTACATGATTCTTTAAGGGTTCCTGGCCATGACTGTGGTGTGCCCAAGAGTACTTCTGTAGAATATTTCACATCAGTTTATGTTGCTATTTATTTTTAAAAATCTTCATCACAAAAATTTGGCTTCTACTGTGCGTGTGTGCGTGCGTGTGTACGTACGTACGTGTGTGTGTGTGTGTGTGTGTGTGTGTGTGTATGTGTGTGTGTGTAGGTAGGTAGGTAGGTAGGCAGGCACAGAAGACATGGAGCATGGATGTTGAGTCAGAGGATGATTTTATGGAATCAGTTTTCTCCTACCTTTACTTGGGTTATAGGAATTGAACTTAGGTCTTGAGGCTTGCATTGACACGCGGCAAACACCTTTACCTCCTAAGTCAACTCACTGCTGCTGGCTTCTGTTATTTTTATGTGGGTTTAAAGTGTGATCTGACCAACTTTGTCACTTGTGACTTTATCTTCATTACTCAGAAAGCCTGTCTGAACTCTAATTCCCAGAAGATGGACAAGGCCGTGGTTCTTAACTTGGGGGTTGAATGACCCTTTCCCAGGGGGTCACCTAAGGCCATCGGAAAACACAGATATTTACATCACAATTCACAGCAGTAGCAAAATTGCAGTTAGGAAGTAGCAACAAAAATAATTTTATGGTTGAGGATCACCACAGCATGAGAAGCTGTATTAAAGCCTTTGGAAGGTTGAGAGCCAATGCTTTAATGCCTTAATGCCTTATGGAAGCCCTAATCCACATTAACCGGCAGCCCATTTTATTTTCCCAAAGATTTAGAACATCCCGTTATGTCCCTCAGTTCAACCACCTGACTGGCTATTTTATCTTTCTATGTGCTGTTGACCTTGCTGCCTATTCTTGTTTGTATTGGTTCCTCATGGATTAAACCTTTATTGACTTTGAGAACTCTACTCAGTTGTAATTACAAGTATGCTATGTCCTCTTTTGTATACTGTTGAGATCCTGTTCCACTCTAGACCACCCACTTCCTAGAGTGGAAGTGACTACCTAAAGACATTCTTTAATTTTTGGACTATGCTCTGCCTGTTCCTAGCCTAGCTAGGTCTCATAACCGATGTGCGATGTTTTTCTGTTTCATTGGCTAATGATTAAAGCTATTTTGGCCAATGGCCTAGCAGAGTAAAACCAGGCAGGAAATCGGAACAGAGATATAGAGAGAAAGTAGGCCGAGTCAAAGAGAAGCCATGTAGCTGCCGAAGAAGGACGTTAGAACCTTACTGGTAAGCCATAGTCTTTTGGCGATACACAGATTAATAGAAAAGGGTTAATTTAAGATGTAACAGTTAGCTATTAAGAAGCTATTGGCCAAACTATAATTAATATAGTTTCTGTGTGATTATTCGAGTCTGGATGAATGAGCAGCCTCCATCTACACATATCCGTTTAGATAATATAGATAGTATTGGAAAGATTAGAAATCATGAAAAATTGTAATTAGTTCCTGGTACTGTTTAGATAGCAAAACCATTTCATAAGCTCTTGGTTTTAAGAATTTCACAAGTTACTTGGTGGTAGTGGCTCATGCTTTTAATCCCAGCACTTGGAAGACAGAAACAGGAGAATTTCTGAGTGCAAGGTCAGTCTGGTCTACAGAATGAGTTCCAGGACAATTAGGGCTACACAGAGAAACCCTGTCTTGAAACCAAAAACTAAAAAAGTAAAAAATAATCTAAAAAATTTACAAGTTAATCCCACTAAGGGCGGTAAACTCAAGATATAGTCAAGAGGAGAAAGTGATCATATTAAGTCTGTTTACTTAAGACAGAGCCTTGGGTTACTATAACTCCCCCTCCTCCATTTGTTATCCAATTAGACTATAAAAGTGTGCCATCCATATACTTTCTGCTATTTTTTTTTATTTTTAAATACAGGAAATATTTTAAAGTAAAATCAAGAAATGTCTTCACCTTAAGAGGAGTATCTATTTCATCCCCGTCACACCCATCAATGCCATGAAGGAAAATGATTACAGCCAGAACTGTAAGGGCCTCAGTAAAAGATGACTCAGCAAGTAGAGACTCGTGCTGCCAAGCCTGACAGCCTGAGTTTGAGTTCCAGAACCCACATGGTCGAAGAAGAAAATGCTCTGACAAGTTGTCCTCTGACTTCCACATGCACACTGAGGTGCTTGAATGCACACACACAGATAGATAGATAGATAGATAGATAGATAGATAGATAGATAGATAGATAGATAGATGGATGGATGGATGAATAGATTAAATAAATAAAGGCAATTTAAAATATTTAAAGAATTTTAAAGGATTAAAACAAGTGGCAGTAGCTTACCTACAGTCTCTTAGTTCAGGCAGCAGCCCTGTAGCTCTGTCCATTTGTAATTAGTCATCATGGAGCTGGAATGGTGGCTTTGTGGTTGAGGGTTTACTGATAATGCACAGGATTGGAATATAGGACCTACTGCCCACATCAGGTGACTCACAACCTCCTGAACCTCCAGCTCCAAAGGATCTTCTGCCCTCTTCTGATCTCCACAGGCACCTGCACACATGCACATACACAGACATGCACATATAAATAAAAATAAATCTTTAAGTACTTCACACAGTCAGGTTCGTACAGAGAAAGCAGTTTCATTTTTAAAAATTATTCATTCATTTATTCAATCAACAGACTGTTGTTGTTCTTTCAGATGGCATGGCATCTTAGTTCTTGGAATGGGAAAGAAATGTTGCTCCCTCAGGTGCTTATTAGCTTACAAACTAGTGATAGAATTACAATGTGTGTACAGATTCATAAATAACAATAATCCTTTGACTTTATTTGTATTGTTCAAATCTTATGAATATATATCACATTCTAAAAACGAAATAGGGAAAATAACTCAGTGGTTAAGAGTGCTGGCTGCCCTTCCAGAGGTTCTAAGTTCAACTCCCAGCAACCACATGGTGATTTACAACCATTTGTAGTGGGATTTGGTGCCCTCTTCTGGCATAAAGTTATACAAACAGATAGAGCACTCATACATAAAAGAAATAAATCTTTTAAAATGAAATAAGCATCTAAGAAAGAACTAGTAGTATAACAAATCTACAGTAGGGCCAGGCATGAATGATGGCACAGGCCTTTAGTGCCAGTACTCAAGAGACAGAGGCAGACTGATCTCTGTGAGTTCGAGGCCAGCCTAATCTACTTAGTGAATTCCAGGACAGCCAGTTCTACACAATGAGACCCTGTCTAAAAAAGAAAATTGTAGGGTTGGAGATGTAACTCAGTTAGTAGAATGCTTACCTTGCGTGTAGGAAGTCCTGGGTTTGATATCCCACCATGTTGAATAAACAAAACAAAACAAAACAAAAAACTGTGTGTAGTGGCATATACACACCTGTAATCCCCACACTCAAGAGGTAGAAACAGGAGGATCAGAAGTTCAAGATAATTCTGTGCTAAGTAGTTTAAGTCCAGCCCAGACACTATGAGACCTTGTCTTAAGAAAAGAAAAATTCCACAATAACATGTGTGTAAAATATTTAACCCAAGAGAAATTTGCATTCTCAAGGAAGCTTTGAAATGCTAATGAACCCCTAATAGTTTTAGTTATTTGTAAGGTGTGTTAGGAAGGCTGGTGGTGGCACCTTGTGGGACTGGAGCTAAGACAATGGTCACTGAGCACAAACCTAGATCAAGACTGATCAATTATTCATATTTCTTACTCTTGTAAAATTCATAGAAATCAGCGAATGCTTCCTTCTAACAGATTAATAGGTGTCAGATCATCTCACGCACACTTTGGGTCATGTCCTCAAGCAGGAACTACCCGATGAGAAAACTGAGACAATTTCTTCACTTACTTGCAATCCTGTGCTTTCTTTACAGGGCTTCCTGGGTTACTTCTTATCATCACTGTTCACCAAAGACCAGTTAATCATTGGCTCTGAAAAGTATGCAAGAAAGTACTGTGGTTTAAACAATAATATTTATTTAGGGTTCTTTCTCTATTAAATACAGTTAAAATGTTCTCCTATGCTATTTAATCTCTGTGCTCAGCCTGTAAAGTGAAATCTCTGGCAGGTTATGATATTTCTGGGTCTCCCGCTTGTGATTTTAGGTTCATCTGGGCAGCAGACATAAGGGAGTTTTATATGAAAGCCCTTTCCCTGAACAGCTCATGACAATAAGAACTGAAAAGGTACTGCTTTGGACTGATTGTCTAACAGGATCCTGAAGGTAAGCCTTGTAGATTTTCTTTAATTAACCACATTCTCCTTTAAACATTATAATCTTAGACTTTAGATCAAAGGATTGAACTGGATTGTGAAAGGCTAGTTACTGCCGAAGGGAACTAGATGTGAATGTGTAACCTGTCAGTGCTGTGGACTTGTCCATCACCCAGAAATAATCACTTCTGCCACTGGGATGGGGAAGTCCACACTTTTCTTCACTGTTTATATGGTGTGAAATAAAAAAAATGGTTCTCTCTATCTGATAGTGGTCTTGCAAATCTCGCTTGATCTTGAAGCTATAGGACACCTCAAATGGTAGCTGGAATAATTGAACCACATTTTTTAATTTCTCTTCATTAAAATCCTAGAAGTTCTGGGATTCATAAGCAATGGCACAGAGAAACTGCCCAACTAGACCACTCTGTTAGAAAGATTTATTGAGGATTCAAACTGCCAAGGCCATCTCTTGTGGAGGGCAGAGAGAAATGCAAAATGGCGGAAAAGCAAACAGACATTACATGACAGTCAGCAGGACAGGATCTGGGTTGACACAGGCTGTGGGGATTGATTTGGACAAGGTTCCCCTGCCTGAGGTAGTTTACCTTTGGGGGAAGGTTAAAAGGAACCCACCTTTAGGCTTGTTTACTTGGTAGCGATCCTTCTGTTTACCTGGACATCTGCCTTCTGTTTAGGACATGTCAGCAGCGCTGCTGTTTGGAGAGAGGGTAGCTTTGGGCCTGACAGTGGGGATGTGATTCACAACAGAGAGCTCGTTTAGCATAGATGAGGCCCTAGATTTGAGCCTCAATGCCATGAAGTCAAACTCAAATTCTAGGATGGATTGTAATTCAAAATCCTAACTTCAACTGCTTTCCAACCTTGAGGTGGAAGCTGTTGAGTTACTTGTGTGTGAAAAAGTCAGGCCAGAAGTTCTCCTGTGCTGTAGAGATGGTACTTCTGTTCCCATAGGGCAACCTAATGCATATAGAAACCCTGGAGTTGGCATTGCTGAAGAACCTTTGCATGAGCTGAACGAAGGTCTGTTTTTCATATCACTTTGTCTTAGTTAGGGTGTCTATTGCTGTGAAGAGACACCATGTCCATAGCAACTCTTATAAAGGAAAACACAAATTGAGGTTGCTTACAGTTCCAGAGGTTTAGGCCCTTATCATCATGGTGGGAGGAATGGCAGTGTACAGGCAGACGTGGTGCCAGAGAAGGAGTTGAGAGTTCTACATCTTGATCCACAGGAAAGTGTACTGCAACTTTATGCATAGCTTGAGCATAGGAGATCTCAAAGCTCATCCCCACAATGACACTATGGTAGTTTGAAAGAAAATGGCCCCCAAAGGGAATGGCACTATTAGGAGGTGTGACTTTGTTGGAGTAGATGTGGCTTTGTTGGAGAAAGTATGTTGCTGTAGGGGTGGACTTTGAGGTCTCCTATGCTGAAGCTACTGCTAGTGGGACAGACCATTTCCTGTTGCCTGCATATCAAGATGTAAGGACTCTCAGCTGCTCCAGCACCATGTCTGCCTGCACACCACATCACACCATGATGATAATGGACTAAACGTCTGAAAATATAAGACACCCCAGTTAAATGTTTTTCCTTTATAAGAGTTGCCATGGTCATGGTGTCTCTTAGAAACCCTAAGACAGAAGTTGATACCAGAGACTGGGGTATTGTTGTGATAAGGCCTGACAATGCTTTTGTTTGAAGAAATATGAACCTTGGTACTGAGGATTAGAAAAGCAGTTGAATACTTAAGAGCAGCTTAATAGTAGGAGCATGGAAGACAGTGGTACTGAGGGTGATTTGAACTAGGGGTTGGGGTGAGGGCTAACTCTAAAGGTTTCAAAGGAGAATTAAATAATTAATTATTAATACATGGACTAAAGATCATTTTTGTGATATTTTGGTGAAAAATGTGGCTGCCTTTTACCCTTGTTCGAAGAGTCTGCCTGAGGCTTAAGTGAAGAGTTTTGGATTAATTCCATTGGCAGAGGAAATCTAGTATAGACTCTGTCGTGTTGTTATTAGTGGTTAGTCTAATGAAGACTTATAATAAAAAGGAGCAATCTGAGCAAGAAAAAATACAAGATATAGAATAATTTGAGGAGAAAAGGAGCACCAGGAATGGAGTGAAGTGGAGTGGAGCTAAGTCCTGTGCTCAAGGAGACAAACAGATTCAGAAGTGGAATAAAGGGAGTGGGGAACCTCAGGGCCAGATCCTACCCAGACTACTTTCCAATTTGTGAAAAGGAATTAAAGACAAGTTTGGAGCCAGGTGTAGTGGTGCATGTCTTTAATCCCAGCACTGGAAAGGCAGAGGTGAGCAGATCTCTGAGTGTGAGGCCAGCCTGTTGAAGTCCAGCTCAGCAGGTCAGAGAAACTAGAGAGGAGATGTGGATTGGTGACTACTAAACACACACACGGGAGACTTATCTGAGGGGGCAAAGCTTAATTCTTCATTTTATTTTTCTTTTATTCCTTTTATACTACCTAAGACAAAAATTTCTATGCAAGAAAAGATTACCTCACAACCACAACTTACGTATTTTCCAAAAACAAAATCTTTACACAGGATGAAATCACATTATGATCACAAGTCACGTGCTTTTCTTGGAAGCCCATAAGTAGTTAAACATTTTACTTTGCATTAATTTTTCCACCATAACATCTTCACCCCAAAGTAATGATTCTTTTATTATTAATTAACAAAGTTTTAAGCAAGTCAAGTACATTTCAGCCAGTTCCTTTATACTAGCAGGCAGCTGTTTATGGTTTTAGTGCAGCAGATCCCTCTGTTTCTACTCTACAAGTGGTCTAGCTAAACATCTATTTTTCTTTTTTCTTTACACACACTAGGGTCATTTAATTTCTTTTCACGACTTTGTTTTTTTAAGATGCATAAAAAACGTGATTAGTTTTGTAAGCTACATGACTAAGGAACTCAGACCTAACCTTGGGTGGCAGGGACATAATTGCTTTCTTTGCTCATCAGCCTGTTTTTTCACAGGAAGAATTCATGGGTCTAGAATGCATGAAACTCCTTTGTTCTTATTTTCTGTCCTCAGTAAGTTTCACATCTTGCTAAAGGGGGGTAACTTCTATCCTTATTTTTGTCTTTCTCGTATTTCGTATTGGAGCAATTGTCAGAATTACCTAAACCTTTCCCCTAATCATCTTTACTAACTGTCCTAACTCCCTGTATCTTTAAGTCATTGATCCAACTAAGCATCATTGCTCTTATAAAATAAATCATCACTGGGCAACTGACTTTAATTATACTAGATACAGTGGGACTCCTTCACACAGCAACCACATCATACCAAGTACAGTAAGAACACAATAGCAGCAAGCAGGAGAAAGGGCAGCAAAAGCAAGGAGCATTCTGGGGACAAGCCCTCTGGGGCTTTGCCTCTCCATGGCGCACCTATCGTAGCTATCTGGTGGATTGTATCCCATAAGCTCCATTGCTGACTATAACTCCTCCAATATGGCCACCATCACCAACCTGGTCTACAGAGCAAGTTCCAGAACAGTCAAGCTTAAGCAGTGAAGGAAACTATTGGAAACAGAAAGCTGGCGAAGATATAATTGGAAGATCTCTAAGTTCAAGACCAGCCTGGTCTACAGAGCAAGTTCAGGACAGCCAAGATTAGGCAGTGAAGGAAACTATCAAAAACAGAAAGCTGGTAAAGATGTTAGTGAACAAGGGGGCCATGTTCCAGCCCCCAGTAAGCAGCAGAACTTGGTAGCTTTGGCCATGTGGTTCTGGCTTCAAAGATAGAAGAAAGGCATTATGAAGCTTTCCTCCATGACTAAGGAAAATCACTGAAGCCAGGCATGTTTCAGGAGTGTCCCTAAGTGGAGGCCTAAAGAGACTGTTGTGTGAAGCTGTGAAGGTGAAGCCTGGATTGTCTTGAAGACCCCAAGATGTTAGTGATGCCAGAGCCTTGGGATATATGCCAAGGACAGCTGCTATCAGGGAGTGGCACCTGCCCAAGAGAAAGAACTATGTTGCAGTCAACAAAGCTGAAAGGAATTAGAAATCTGAAAAGCATTTTGACATCAGACATGGAGATGCAAAGTTTGCAGTTTGCCCAGCTGGTTTTTGGTGTTGTTTTGGTCCAATATTTCCTCATTATACTCCCTTCCCTATGTTTTGGAATAATATGTAATGAGAGCCTTTGGGGGACAGCCCCAAGGCCCTCTCAAGGTTCAGAGAGGAAGCAGCAGCCAGTGAAGGATCGAGATGTTTGAGGACAAATGAATCTCTCATACCGTGCTTTTCTAATTCAGTTTCTTTATTGTTCCTGCTTCTAGTCTGTCCTGCCTCTAATTCCTCTTAGCTGCTTCTTCCAGCTTCTTCTCTCTAACTTCAAAAATCTTTTTCCTCCAGGAGCCTTGAAGTGATATAGAAATTACAAGAATTACCTCTCACTGGTCAAAGGCACATTCCTAGGGTAAGCCATAAGGAGTTGAGCCATTGCCATGGCAACAGAAGGGTTTCAAGATTTCAGGAGTAAGACTATAACCAGATGGGGGTGGGGCACAGTGCCCAGTGACAAAGTTTGAGATGTAGGTCTATTGTTAGCAGGCTGGCAAGTGAAGAACTGGCGTGTTTTTCTTAGGGTGCTTTGTGTAGTAACGTTGGTTGGACATCTGTGACTCTGACCCTGTACATAGATGTAAGGTTTTAAACTTATGATCTATTTACAAAAAGCCTTTAGTCTAGTTTGAACTTGCTTTGAGATGAAAGTGAGCTAACTGTGTGCAGTTAATCTGAGCAAAAGAACAAGGCAGGCTTTTAAGTGTCCACAATCCTTATGGGACAAATATATCCAGTTGTGAAGCATGTTCCAGCATAGATTCTATATATCAAAACTAAATAGCTAAATGAAAATTCATCTTCCTAACCACCCACAGATATATGTGCCCACAAAACTGAGATGCTATCATGAGATTACATATACACATTACATAAAAATGCATGGTAATAGGGAGATATCACAGCTGTTATTGCACAAGCAAGATTACAGATGAAAGCAATAGTTTTCAGAGTCAGTGTCCCTGCAGACCCTACTTGGCATGGTTCCCTCCATCTGAGAATAATTTCTCTGGTGGGTTGACTGTTGGAGGGGCTGCTTGGTGGTTCCCGGCCAGCTGGCTAGCTTAGACCCGAAATAATCACACAGAAACTGTATTAATTAAATCACTGCTTGGCCCATTAGCTCTAGCTTTTTATTGGCTAACTCTTATATTAATTTAACCCATTTTTATTAATCTGTATATTGCCATGTGGCTGTGGCTTACTGGGTAAGTTTTTAGTGTCTATCTCTGGGGGCTCCATGGCTTCTCTCTGACCCCTACCCTTCTTTCTCCCAGCATTTAGCTCCATATTTCCTGCCTATCTAAGTTTTGCCATGCTATAGGTCCAAAGCAGCTTCTTTATTCATTAATGGTAATCACAGCATACAGAGGGAAATCGCACATCAGGTTGACATGTAAATTATCAATTGCTATAAGCTGTAATTGCATCGTGGCCCACAATAGCTCATGATAAACACTCCTGACAGTTATGTATATCCTGTGACATTATATGTTGGAAGTATTGATCAGCTTTTTGAGTTTACAGGAGATTCAGTTAAGAAATTGCATGAATCTCAGAAGAGACTTTGAACTTTAGACTTTTAAATAAGTTTGAGACTGATATAGACTATGGGGACTTTTGAAGTTGGGACTGAATGCATTTTTTCTTTGTGATGTGGCTTCAAGTCTTTGGGGGCCAGGGAGTGAAATGTTGTGGTTTGAAAGAAATATACTTCCTCCACCTCCAACAAGGCCATATCTACTCCAACAAAACCATACCTCATAATAGTGCCACTACCTTTGGAGACCATTTTCTTTTAAACCACTGTTGTAGAATTATTATTAATAATTTAATAATATATTATTTTAAGATGTGTTACATTTTTATGCTGTGGAATATTTGTTTAATGATGCAAAGGTATGTTGCATTCTTTTATGTTGCATTTGTTTAACTCTGTGAAGCTGTGTTACTTTGCCTGTTTAAAACACCTGATTGGTCTAATGAAGAGCTGAACGGCCAATAGCAAGGCAGGGGAAAGGATAGGTGGGGCTGGCAGGTGGAGAGAATAAATAGGAGAAAAAGATCAAAGGAGATGAAGGAGCAAGAAAAGGAGGAGAGAAAGACTCCAGGAGCCAGCCACCCAGCTACACAACCAACAACAGAGTAAGAAAGAAGAAAAGGTATGCAGAAATAGAGAAAGATAAAAAGCCTAGAGGCAAAAGATAGATGGAATAATTTAAGAAAAGCTGGTTAGAAACAAGCCAAGCTAAGACTGGACATTTATTAGTAATAATAAGCCTTTGTGTGAAATTATTTGGGAGCTGGGTAGCAGGCCCCCCACAAAGAGTAAAAAAAAAAGTAAAAAAAAAACCAAACCAACAACCAGCCAGCAACAACCTGCCAACATACCTTTTGAGGTTGGAGCTAAGATAATGATCCCTGAACTCATACCTAGATCAGGACTGCTTAATTATGAGTACATCTTCTTGGTGTAATCTGCCTGTCTACACTTCTCTAGTGCTGGAAATTGGGGCCCTGTGCTACCACTTATGGTTTTTATATGGAGCTGTGTATCTAACCTAGGACTTTTTGGTGCTGGGCAAGTATTGTACCACATCCCTAGTCTCCTTTTCTCCCTTAAGTTTCTTTGGTCAGGATATCTTATCACAGCAACAAAAAAATGGTGACAAGAAGTGGGGACATTGCTGTGCTAAACCCAACTGTCGTAAGTGGGTCCTAAGTCACTAGAATGGTTTGTTTCTGGGCGATGGAAGAGTTTGGAACTCTGGGCTAGAAAAGTTCTTTAATTCTGTAAACAGAGCTTAGTGGGCCATTCTAGGAGAATCTTGGTGGACAAAAATGCTGAGATCAATGTAAACAACAGAGATACAGCCCAAGGTTGTAGAGAAAACAGGACTCTTAGCAGGAACTGGCCTAGGAGCCATTTGTGTGATTGGTTTTGGCCAAGAATCTAGCTTCATTTGGTCCATATCCTGATGAATTGAGTGAAGTTTAATTTAAAGATAGTGGACTAGTTTATTTGACAGTGGAAAACTCAGAACAAGGGTTCATGGTGCTGAGAAAGCAGTTAGAATTGTTAAAGATATTAGCACTACTTAAAGCAAACCCCCTGCACTGTACTAGGTCAATAGGAAAGATGTCCTGGGCAAAACCCCAAACCTAGGGAGCTCCATCTTGTAAAGACCTAAATCCATTTAAAGGAAGAAAGCATAAACTGCAAGGGTTCCTTTTTCCTCAAAATCAGCTGCCTATGGGAATGTGGGAATGTGCAGGGCCAGTGCGCAGAAACTGATGTAACTGTGGTCCAGGAGGGCCAGGCTCCATTCCAAGATGACAGAAGAACTTGGTAGTTTCATCCATCTAGCAGGAATTGAAGATGTGAGAGATTCAGGATTAAGAGAGTTATGGAGGGAAGCTAAGACCAAGCAATCAATCTGTGCTTGTAGTCCATGCGTGGAGGCCCTGAGAGGTAACTGTGTGACTGTATGAAGGTGAAGCCTTATTTGCAGTGGAGACCCAAGGATATTGGAGATGCCAGGGCCATGAGACTTCTCTCAAGAAGATCTGTGGGCATGGAATGGAACTAGCCCCAAAGAGGCTACATGTGTTGCAGGTGGCAAATCTTGAGGGGCAGAGCTACCTAAGTCTTTGGGGACCCAGATGATTACATACACACTTCAAAGACAATGTTCCCTCATAGCCACACATTCTGATTGACTTTGGGTACTGTGGTCATAACAGACATGTCAGAGGTATTTGACCTTATTGTGTGCAAGAGTCTCAGATCCTGCCTGGAAGGAATTCAACATCTGATATAGGAAGTGTGGTCAATTGCCCTGCATCTAAGTTACCCTTTGGTTTGGGGCTCTCTACCACAAACGGAGATATCTGGCTCATTGGTGACACTCTGAGAAGGAATTCCTATTAAGCAGTCAGTACATCTTACCCCCAAACACTTGTCTAGTAGTACTGACTTATGTTTCAGCTACCAAGATTGTCAGTGGTGGCTCAGTAGGAGAAGTAGTCTAGAATTGCAGCTAGGAGCCTGAAGTTGTCCCTTGATATTTTAGGGACCTGCACTCAAGTAAAGGTAGATCCTTGATTTCACCATAGAAACAAAGTTGGGGATGAGCTAGTAGGAAGCACTTTTATAGTTTATTAAACGTAAATGGCTGGAGCTGGAGAGATGATTCAGTGGTTAAGAGTACTGGCTAATCTTCCAGAGAATCCTGGTTCAGCAACCAAATGGCAGCTCAGAGCCATCTGTAGCTCCATTTCCAGGGGATCCTGTGCCTTCTTCTACCCTCTGTAAGCTCTGCACCCATTTGAAAATTCTAAATTAATTTTTAAATTGAAAATAGATTTTTATACAATTGATTTCCCACCCCCTCCCAGAACCTCCCCACTTTCCCACCCACCCAAACCCGCACCCTTTCTTTCTCTCTCATTAGAATATAAATAGGTATCTAAAACATAATAATAAGATAAAAAACCAAATCAGAGTAGGACAAAACAAACAGGAAAACATAGCCAAAGAAAAAGCCCAGGAAACACAGACACTGAACTTTACACACTCACACACAGAGAAAACCCATACAAACAAAATGAGGAACCATAATATATTAGCAAACGATCTGTAAGGTTTAAAAAAAATGCCTAGACAAAGCATTGTGGGGGGAAAACCCAACCTCCAAGGGCATGGGGCCTGCCCTTAAATTGTGGTTCATATATCCAGTGAGACTCGGTTGGAGAAAACCCATTTTCCCTTTGGGAGTGGTTCTCAGTTAGAGATAGCTTCTGGGTTAGGGAAGTGTCTACTTCCTCTCTTAGCACTGGGGCCCTGGCCGGCTTAGACCCATGCAGGCCCTGCTCATGCTGCCACAGTCTCTGTGAGTTCATGTGTGTATCAGCCCTGCTGTATCTAGAGGACCTTGTTGCCTTGGTGTCCTCCATCCCCTCTGACTCTTAGAATCTTTCCTTCTCCTCTTTCACAGAATTCCTTGAGTCTTGAGAGGAAGGATTTGACGGGAACATCACATTTAAATGTTTTAAAGTATCAGCACACCTTTAGTTCCAGTACTTGGAGGCAGAGGCAAGTGGATCTCTGTGAGTGCAAAGGCCAGCCTGGTCTACAGAGCTAGTTCTAGGACAGCCAAGGCCACACAAAGAAACCCTGTCTCAAAATAAAACAAAAAATTTCCAAGTCTAAAAAAAATTAAACATAAAAAGGTACTCATGGAAAGAAGAAGACACATGTAAGAGTGCATGCAAGCCTCTCAGAGGAGTCAGTTGTGTTTAACTGTCTTAGTGGTGGCCACATAAACCCTCTCAAGCTACCATTCAAAGGGAGGCTGAGGGGCCACAGAGGATCTGCAGCTGAGGGCACTTGCTGACCTTGCAGAGGAACCAAGTTTGTTTCCTAGAACCCACGTGGTGGCTCACAACCAGTTCCAGGGTCTTTGATACCTTTTTCTGACCTCCATGGCACTGCATGCATGTGGTGCACTTACATACCTGGAGACAAAATACTCAAAAATAAAATTGGAAATCCTCTACCTTTTCTTTTTCTGTTTTTCCTTTTTGCGATGTGAGATTCCAAGATGACTACAGATGTACTTTGGTTGGTATTCCTACTTGATAAAGAGAAAACTGTGGTTTTGATCCTTGTAGTTAAATTACAAGGAGGTTAAGACATCTTTTACTGTAAATGTGATTTCTGGTGAGCTTTCTACAAAACTGCAATTGGGAAAGTAAAAAGACCATATAGACTTAGGTCACATGCTTGATTAATTTGCTATTTAAATATCTTATTTGGAAATACCTTTATATAAAAGAAATATTGTCTGTATGTCAACAAAATATCGTATTTCTTGGTTCTCAGCTGGTGAGAGACTAGAGTCACACTCCAGAGTTAATCTCTCTTTTCCCATGTACCCTTAATTTCCTCTGTCTTGATGGCTCAGTAGTTAAGAGCATTGACTGCTCTTCCAGAGGACCCAGGATTGACTCCCAGCACCCACATGGCAGCTCACAACCATCTGTAATTCCAGTCCCAGTAGATATAACATCTCCTTCTGGCCTCCTAGGGTATCAGAAACACACATGGGGCACACACATACATGAAGACAAAACACCCATACACATAAAACAAAAAAACACCATACATATAAATAGAAAAATATGATTAAAAAATTCTTTTACTGTCTTTCTGTCCTTTCTAAATTTCTCCCTCTGAGATTTTAATGCCTTAATTTTAAGAGTTGTTGAAGTCTGGACATTGCAATATGACTTAGTAGGGAAAGTCACCTGCCACCAATACTGATGACCTGAGTTTGATCTCTGGGACCCACATAGTAGGAGAGAACCAGCTCCTACATGCTATAGTCTGACCTCCACATGTGTTTTATGGCGTGTATGTGTCACACATACATGCACACAAAATAAATGAAAATGTAAAAAAATATGTATAGAAAAAGAGCCATTGGAACTGGAGAGATGGTTTAGCAGTGAAGAACACTGGCTTCTCTTCCAGAGGACTTGGGTTCAATTCCCAGCACCCACATGGCAGCTCATAACTGTCTGTAACTCAAGTTTTAGTAGATCTGACACCTTTATACAGATATACATGCAAGCAAAACACTAACATAAATTTAAAATTTTTTAAATGTATAAAAAAGAAATGAAGAAAAAGAGTCACTGAAGGCTAAAGATTCATTTTCTTTTTTTAACTTTATTTCATGCGCATTGGTATAACGATGTCAGATTCTCTTGAACTGGAGTTACAGACAGCTGTGAGCTGCCATGTGGGTGCTGGGAATTGAACCTGAGTCCTCTGGAGGAGCAGTCAGTGCTCTTAACCACTGAGCCATCTCACCAGCCCCTAAAGATTCATTTTCTATAGTTTCTTTCATGCTGAACAGGCTTGTAGACCCTACCTATCCAGGAGTCAAAAGTTTCAGTCTGTCTGATCTAAAGAATACTCGAGAAGGTCTGAACTCAGTAGGTCCGAGAGTCATCATTCAGTGGAACTCTAGAAGAGAAGAAACCATTGCTTGAGATATCAAAATATTATATGTATAATAAATATATATTATATATTAAAACATTATATATATAATAAAGCACATAGGATATCGTTATGCCTCAGGTTAGCACCAAAAGTAGCAGAGCCTTTTTAAAAACATGAGGTACCTAATAAATATATCAGTAAATTGTTAAGATATAAAAGGCAGAACCAGAAACAGAATTAATTTGTGTATGTAAGTCTTAGAGGACTGATTTTCCTATTGCTTCAGGTGTTAGGTATATATACACAGCCGTCTAGTAATGGCATAGTGTCATGGTTAACTTCAGCTGTCAATTTTACACAACCCTCCCCTTGGAAGGAGGGAACCTCAATTAAAGAATTTCCTCCATCAGATTGGCCAAGGGGAAGGTCTGTGGGGTATTTTCTTAATTGTTAGTTAACATAGGAGAATTCGGCCCACTTTTAGTGGTAGCATCCCTAAGCAGGTGGGCCAGGGCTGCATAAGAAAGCAAACTGATCAAGTCATGGGGAGCAAGATAGGAAGCAGTATTTCTCCATAGTCTGCTTTAGTTCCTGCCTTGGCTTTCCCCAGTGACAGACTGTAACCTCTAAGCCAAATGAGCTCTTTCCTCCCGAGTTGCTCTTCTCCATGGTGTTTTGTCATAGCAAGAGCAAGCAAACTGGTATATACAGGTTCCCTTTGTATCACTATGAGATCTTAAGAGCCATCAAGTCTTATAAGACAACTGTCTTCTTTATCTTGATTTTTGAGTTTAAGATATAAAGCTCTTGGGCTATTAAAATAATACATATAGCTACATATAGTAGGTTACATATTAAGTATGTAAGTAAAACAAACTAATTCTCAGGATTTCAATGTTGGAATAAATTCTAAGGAAAATGGTAGGTTATAATCACTGATTATATATTCTATCAAGAGTGGTGTTTCAATCTCATTTCCGTTACTGTGATAAAACACACTGGCCAAAGGCAACATGGAGAATGAGAGAGTTTATTGGGAATTGTAAATCCCAGGTTACAGTTCATCCCTGAAGAGGAACCAAGGCAAGAACTCAAATAGCTTGTCACTTCACATCCCAGTGAGGAGCAGAGAGGAACAAAGGTACGCATGCTGCCAGCTTGGTCCCGCCCATCCTTCTCCACTCACACAGCTCTGGACCCAGCCTAGGGGACAGTGCTACTCTCAGTGCCATGTGTCAACTATCAAGACAATTCCTTCACAGACGTGCCCACAGGCCAATATGTTCTAAATAATTCCTCAATTGAGACTCTTTCCAGGTAACCAAAGATTGTGGCAAGTCAACTTTAAAACCTTTCACAGGTTTCTAAAAGAGGAAAACAAGCAAACCAAAACAAAAGTTAAGGTCTCAGCTACTGATTTAGACATGGAACTAACTTATCTTTGTAATTAAGAGGAAGATCATTTAAGTTTTTAACAGGTTGCAGGTTTGGGCAACCTGATCTTTCTGAGAAACTTGAAAGACTCAGAAAGGACAGCTTTTATTCCAGAGATAAACTTCTCTCAGGCTAGGGGGAGTGAGTCTCTGTGCACATTGAGGTGTCAGCAGACATCAGAAGTCTGTTTTGTTGTTTGTTTGTTTGTTTGTGGGTTTTTTAAAGGTGTAGTTCTTTTCCAGTGTCCGGGTTTCCCAGAGCTATGGTAAGCATTGCTCTTTTAGAATCTTCTTACTTTAAGGTTTCTCTGAGGCAAAAGGTGGCTTTTGTTGTTGTTTTTAATGTATTTTCTTGTTAGGCAATTTCATACATGTATACAATGCAGCTTGGTCATTTATGTATTTCCTGGTTAGGCAACTTCATGCATGTATACAACACATTTTGGTCACTAATGTATTTCCTGGTTAGGCAATTTCATACGTGTATACAATGCATCTTGGTCATTTTTACCTCCAATTATTCTCATCTCCTTTCTGTTCCCACTGAACCCTTTCTTCTAAACAAGTTCCTCTCCAACTTAAAAAAAAAGTGTCTGAGTGTTTGCTTGCATGTAAGGAGACCAGGAGAAAATGTCAGATCCCCTGGAATTATAGTCACAGACAGTTATAAGCCACTGTGTGAGTTCTGGGAACCAAACCCAGGTCCTGCTCTTAACTGCTGAACCCAGCTATCCCTTTTCCTACTTTCACGTCGTTTTTGTTTTGTTTGTGCCTTAGTTATGGTTTTATTGCTGTGATAAAATACCATGACCAAAAACTAAGGAAAGGGTCCATTACTGAAGGAAGTCAGGGCAGGAACTCAAGACAGGAACTTGGAGGCAGAACTGAAACAGAGGCCATGGAGGAATACTGCTAACTGTCTTGTCTTTTATGGCTTGCTCTGTCTCTTTCTTAAATGTCTCAGTACCACCTTCCCAGGGGTATCACAATCCCATGAGCTGGGCCCACTCACATCTATCACTAATCAATAAAATGCACAACAGATTTGCCTATGGGCGATCTGATGAAGGCATTTTATCAATTGAGGTACCTCTTCCCAGGTAACTTTTTTGAAAACCAGCCAGGACAATTGACCACTTGTCAATTTGACACACAAACACATCACTACTGAATAATAATCTTTCCTTCTTGTATATCTCCAAGAGCTCATGTTAATATCAATATCTCAACCTAAAACACATTGTCTCAACTTTTAAAAGTCTCACAGTCTTTAAAAATTCAAACACATAAAAATTTCAGTCCCTTTAAAACATCCAAAGTCTCTTTTAAAGTTCAAATTCTCTTTAAAATATTTGTGTCTCTAAAATATCAAAAGTATCTATCTCTAAGATTCCAGACATATCTATAAAATTCCAAATTCTCTTTTTTGTGGGCTCCAATAAAACAAAAATAAGTTAAATACTTTCTTACTTCAAGAAATCAGGAATCAGGGCATACTCACAATCAAATCAAAGTTAAGTCAAAATTAGACAGTGTAAAAAGTTCAGTGCTTGATGTCTGGGACCAACCCGTAATCCTTTGGGCTCCACAGGATCTTGAAATGGTTCCATTTCTTTTGCTCTGCCATCTGAAGGACCACAGTTTGTCTCCCAGGTTCAAGCTGGCTCCACTCCACATGTATCGTATCCTAAGGCATTGGTATTTCCAAAATGCTGGGGTCTCTGCTTCAACTTCATCAGTAGCCTCTCTTGAGCTCTTTTCAGGGCCTCTGACCCTACCACATGATGCCAAGCCTCAGTTTCTCCTGGGCCTCCTCTGCAACTGAGGCTGCACTTTCGCCAGTGGCCTCTCCCGGTACTGAACCTCAGCTTCTCTCTATGACCCTCTCATGCCTTCAAAACTAGTACCACCTGAGAGAATCTTCTACATTACCAGATTTCTCTGCCAGCACAAGTTACTGCCTTGGCCCCTCTGGATCACAGCTTCTGTGGGATGGCCCTGAGGAAACATTTCCCAGAAGATTTCACTTCAGTGATGTGAGTCTCTTAATCACAGTTGCTGCTTCAGCTCCAGATGACCAGCACCAGCTGTCTCCGCAAAGCAAATATTCCACGTTAGTGCTTCTGGTGTCTGTCTGTCTCTCTCGCTCAAAGATTTTATTTTTTTCCTTTTTTGAAAATAGTTTTTTTCCTCACATCATATATCATAATTATGGTTTCCCCTCCTTTTGCTCCTCCCGGTTCCTCTCCACCTCCCCTCCCACCTGGATCCACTCCTTTTCTGTCTCTCCTTAGAAAACAAACAACTTTTAAGGGATAATGGTTATATGATACAATACTACGTATGATGTGATGAAACAAAAAACACATCAGAATTGGACAAAACAAACAGAAAGGAAAGGGCCCCAAGAGAAGACCCAAGGGCCAGAGACTCAATCATTCACACATTCAGGAATCTCGTAAAAACACTAGACTGGAAACCATAATGCATATACAGAGGACCTGGTGCAGATCTGTTCAAGCCTTGTGCCTTCTTTTGTCTCAGTCTCTGTGAGTTCACATGAGCTTTTATCATACTGACTTAGAGGCCTTATTTCTTGGTGTCTTCCATCCCCTCTGGCTCCTAGACTATTTCTGCCTCCTTTTTCACAGGGTTTGTTGAGCCCTGAGGAGGGGGATTTGATGGAGACATCCCATTTACGGCTGAGTGTGCTGAGGGCTCTCTGTGTGTAAAGTCTGGCTGTGGGGTCTCTGTATTTGTTCTCACCTGCCACAGAAAGAAGCTTCTCTGATGATGACTGAGCAAGACAATGGTCTATGAGTATAGCAGAATGTTATTAGGAGGCATTTTATTGTGTTTTTTGTTTGTTTAGAACGGTATTATTTGGTTTTACCCTAGGTTGCTAGACTGTCTAGTCTCAGGTTCTAGCTCACCCAAGCAGTGTCAGGTATGGGTTCCATCTGGCAAAGTGTGTCTTAAGAAATATGAAAGAATGAGAGCCAGTAGAAATGTCACTAGAAGGACTTTGAGTTCAGTAATTTGGGATTCTCTCATGTCGAATGGAGTTGAATATGAATATCACCTAGATTTTCTGGACTATGTGGATGTATTCTCAGAAGTTGGCATTCATTTGAGATGAGAAATATGAATCCAAGAGTTTATCCTCTAAAGTTTGTAGTACAGGAAATAGAGACACTATGACCATAGCAACTCTTATAAAGGAAACCATTTAATTGTGGTTCTCTTACAGTTTCAGAGGTTTAGTCCATTATCATCATGGCGGAAAGCAAGGCAGCGTGTAGGCAGACATGGTGCTGGAGAAGAAGCTGAGGGCTCTTACATCTTGACTCACAGGCAACAAACAGAAAGTAGCCTGAGACACTGGGAGGGGCTTGAGCATATATGAGACCTTAAAGCCTGCCTCCACAGTGACACATTTCCTCCAACAATATGATACCTATTCCAACAAGGCCACGTGTACTAAAGTGCCACTCCCTTTGGGGGACATTTCTTTCAAACCACCACAGATCCTTCTCATCCAGATTGAAGCAGTATCATTCATGCATACATGTATACAAGAGGGATGGGCCCACAGTTAAGAGGACCTGCTGCTCTTGCAGAGGATCTAGCTTTAGTTCCCAGCAACCATGTAGCAGTTCATGACCAGCTATAACTCAGTTCTGGGGATCTGATGCCCTCATCTGGCCTCCTCAGGCACCAGGCATGTGCACGGTACACATATACATATGAGCAAAATACTCATACACATAAAAATACAAACTAAAAATTATATAACACACACAGTTGTATCAGAGGCATTTGGATAAAACCTAACCAGGTTTCTAATGGCCCATTCAGTAAAGAAATACAACTTAAAAGTCTTATTCTCTAAGCTATTGTTTGTAAGTGTATATTGTTTTTGTTTTGCTTTTGAGATAGATTCATATATGGCCCAGGTTAGCCCCACATTCACTTTGGGAGACTGGCTTTGAATACCTGATCCTCCTGCCTATATCGCCTAAGGATTACTTGTGTGAGCCACCATGCCTGTCCACTTTTTATTGTTACAAATAAATAGTTTTAGTTCTATATATCAGTGTATTTAATTTGCACCTAAGTTATACTTATAACCTTTAGTTATGGCAAGTTTAATCACATATATCATATGTAACCATATGTACGTTAAGCTTGCTATAGCAAAAGGTTATAAATATATATTATAAATTATATCTATATTCCCATATTTAAGTTTCACCTTTCACCAGTTTTCCTTTGGCATACTTGAACCTTCTCGTTTTGCCCTCACTTTTCCTATTTTGAAAAAATTCTTTACTTAGTATAAGACTTTACCGTTTAAAATCTTTTCTAATCTAGGAACATTTCCTTTTCTTTTTATCTTTTTTACGAAAAGTAGTCTTTCCTTTTTTTTTTTTTCTCCTTGGGTACTGAGGATTGAGCCCGGGACCTAGAACAGGCTAGGCAAGTGCCCTGCCACTGAGCTGCACCTCCGGGTTTCCCCTTGTCATCTTGAGCCAGGGTCTCAGTTGCACACCCAAGCTGGCCTTGAATCCGTTCTGTAGACTATTCCGTCCTTGAACTGCAATTCTCCTGAAACAGCATCCTGAGCAGCTAGAATCATAAACCTTTGTCACCAGCCCAGCAAAAACACATTTTTAAGGGCTAGAGAGATGATTCAGTCATTAAGAGTGCTTGCTGCTCTTGCAGTGGGCCCAGGTTTGGTTCCCACCACCCATGTCATGTGGCTCATAATTGCTTTTAACTCCACCTCCAAAGGAATCTGAAGCCACTGGCCTTTGCAGGAACTTTCAATCATGTGCATGCACACACGCACACGCGCACACGCGCGCACACACACACACACACACTTAAAAATCTTTTTAAAAAATGGTTTTTGCCATATTTTTATATCTTTTTCATACTTGAAGGTTTCTTTCTTTTTATTTTTCTTTTTTGTGCTTTGTTTTTTGTTTTGTCTTGTAGGGTTTTGTTTGGGGGTGGTGCAGTGAAGCTAGTTCAACAGCTGAAAGTGATTGCTGCCGTACCTGAAGACATAGGTTTGATCCCCAGGAGGGAACTGACACCCACAAATTGTCCTCTCACAGTGGTATGTGTGTATGCAAGGCCACATACACACAAAAAAAAATGTAAAGTGAGAACATTTTTAAAATGTGTTAACAGTTCTAAAGGCATTTTTATCTTACCAACAAATTAGAATTATTAAGTTCTTTTAAGTATTACTGATTTAAAAAGAATTTGGACTAAAGTTATGTGTGCACTTACTTAGAAATGAATTTAAATTAGACCCTTTTGGGGAGACTTTACTATCTAAACATGTATAATATTTCTAATGGCAGCATATGGAACATATATACTGGTAAGCCAATAGAATAATAACTTTATGTCAAAACTTAATCATAAAAAAGCAAAATAATTTTACCAATTTAAATGAAAACTAAATTTAAATATATAACAGAATGAAATAAATGCAGACCACCAATTATTTATCAACTAAACCTTTGTTGTTGTTGTTACTCAAGAAAACCCCATCAATGCATAAACTTTAGAATATTTCACTTTCTACTATGGTCTAAAGAATGAATGTTTCCATTCCTGGCCGACAATTCCTTCCTTTCTACCATATCTCAAACTTGAATTTGTTTCACATTGATAGACTGGTTATTCAAGGTTGCTACCTCAACTTACCCTACACCAAGAGTAATTATCAGGCATGGTGATGAGCCCTAGGTTCGGGTCTTAGTCAATCACACACACACACAAACACACACACTGAGCAAATTATCAAACTGGCTTGGGTCTGAGAAGAATATATAAAAGTGAAGCAAAGGGGTAGTAGGCTAGGCAATAACAAGTAACTGCAGCATAAGACAGTGGTTTCGGGGAGAATGGCTGTGGAGGAGGGTCTCATGGCAAGTTATTCTGTATGTAGTGTCCTGGCATGCAATCTCTGTTTTGCCAATGGGGGTGTTAACTGGAATTTTTAGGAGCAAAGCCTGGGCCCTGGCAGTTCTAACAAACTAAGCTCAGCTACTCATCATGAATATGGATTGAGGAGAGAAACGGCTCAGCAGTTAAGAGCACTTGCTGCTCTTGCAGAGGACTGCAACATATAGGGTCTCCTACACTCATATAGGGTCATTCACTGCTTTCTGTAACTCCAGTTCCAAGGAATCTTCCGTCCTCTGTGGGCACCTGTCCACTCACGGTATACATGCGTACACAAGCACAAACACACACACATAAAATAAAAGTAAACACATTTTTAAAAAAGGAGGGAGAGGTAATAGTGAAAGTCAGAGAAAGGAGATTCAATGTAGCCACATTAGGAAGAAGAACAGGTCAACAGGTCCTGTGGTGTCAGAGTCCATCTTTAGGACTCTGACATGGGATTACCTTTAGAGAGGAAGAGGTATGCATAAGTAAGCAGTCCCAGTCATGACCACCATTAACCCATCATCATCTCAATCTTCTCCTTCTCCCAATCTGAGATTTGGTGTGCGTGAAGGGGGATCCCAGTTTCTTGCAGTCCATTGTTTCAATAGTCTATTAATCAAGGGAGGGACACAAGTGTCTTTTTAGAATATGTTCTTCCTACCAGGAAGGTCACATTTCCCCACTCTTTGTTTTTACATATTAATATTGAGGTGAACTATACCTGTATCTGAAAAAAACATTGTCATAAACAGAATTCATGTAGGACCCAAGGTCAGAAAATAATCAGGACACGTAACCATGTATAAGAACCATTTCTCTGCAGTTTCTTGGTTTTAGTTACTTTTTGAAAGACTCCATTCGATTTTTGCTGTTGGTTTTAAGACAGAGCCTTGCTATACAGTATAGTCCAGGCCTAACCTCAAATTCATAATCTTCATGCCTAACTCTCAGATACTGCGATTATGGATAAGGGCCACTCTGCAATGTGTGACATTTGTTTGTTTCTGTTCTGGAAATGCTCTCTTTCTTTCTAAATATTCCCTGAAGACATCACTGATTATCCACCCAGTGAGTTGATTTCAACCATCCCTTGTTACCAGGAAGAGATCTGTCATGGTTAGTCTGATATGACTCCACCATTGGTGGAATAACAAATGTCAGGAAATGACTATCAATTAAATCCTTTCAGGACAATTTTAAGCAACTGAGAGTGTCTTACTGTGTAGCTCTCGTTGGCCTGCCTCTACCTCTGGAGTGCTGAAATTAAGGGTGTACACCACCACACCTGACTCTAATAAATTTCTAAATATTTAAAGAAACTCATTTGAAAATTAAGTACTTGTTTAGAGATGTACCCCTTAAATGATCAATGTCAAATATCTTTTGTGAGGAAGTAACATTTGGAGTGCACAATGTTAGGGCAGTCTAATTATCTTTAAAGAGGATTACAATGGTACACTTAGGAGCACACAAAGATAAACCATAAACACAAACACGAACACACTAACAATTCTAGTTGGGTGGCTACCAGCTCGATTAAGGGTTATCCTTAGTTTTTCATCTTAAAAGGCTTATATAATATGCTTATTTCAAAAAGCTGGCAACAAATTAGCATTGATGGAAACAGGAGAAAAATAAACAATCAGGCAGTCAAGAAGCCAGAATATTATATCTGGCCAGAAGCAGAAATGATAAAATTACTTAGGAACACTGGTTACAGTTTGTTGTTATTTTTTTTCTCTCATTATAGACAGCAATGAGCATAACTTCCTAGAAACTATGTATGAGGGCATGACCTAAATTTCAATCTAGACACAAACTGTCTGAATGGAGAGGCACACAAATATCTCCTGCGTGGGACACCTGGACTGAGCAGCTGATGCTCAATCTGGCAAAAGTTTGCAAACCTCTAGGTAGGGACTCTGGGTAACCAACCATCTCTGGCACCTGCTCTTGCAGGAGCTCAGCTTGCTTCCTATATTTTTTCTCAGTTTTCAAGATTTATTCATTTGTATATTCATCTCTCTATGTGTGCACATGTATTCATCTCTCTGTGTGTGCATGTGTATTAGGGTGAACCTATGATAAAGTCTTTTCTATAAATCCATCTTCCTGCTGCCCATGAAATTCATCCCCGGACTTCACTAGACAAAGGATCCAGTAACCACTGGCCTGTGGTGACTTTGGGTGCCATTGACTGTCTGGGAGCCTTGCCCCCAAGCTAACAATCACCTAAGGTGAGAAAACCTCTGTTATACTCATCAGGACCCTGACTTTTTCCCCAGCTTCCCTGATTACTATAATTACACACAAAAATCCTTTACATGTTAACTCAGCTTCTGTTTTTGAAGCAAAATTTAGATTATTTGAATCAGTAACATAATGGCTGGGCATATGTTCCTTCTGAGAAATAGACCATTTAACTAATATGAAAACATATAGATGTGTACTTGAGGGTGGGGAAGGTCTTAAATATCTCGCTTTTGGGTGGGAAGGACATATTTTGAACATACCTACAAATTTGTTCTTTATTCCAAAACACCAACAAGCTTTTGGTCTATTTTAACGTTTATAACTTACGGATTGTTTGCGATTGAAAAAGAGGAGTTAAAGAGCCTGGACCTGAACAGGCATTTTTGAGTCCACTCTCCACCCTGCCTGGATACTTTAGAAGTTCTGCCCCACAAAAACAAAGGGCTGCTGGGTAAGGACCACCCCGGACTGAGGCATAAATCCGGGTTAGGGTTAGTGGACCCGAAGAAATTGGTGTTCTTTTCAGCCTGAGTAAGGGAAACTTGGGCCCTGTCACGTAGAAGGTTCCCTTCATAGTACAGAATCCACTTAGTGACGCTTTTGTAACAAAGGAGTCCTGTCATAAAGGGCGGGGCAGGGCAGCCACAGTTGCCAAGGCTCCCTGAGGTCCGGGGCCTTTCCTCCCGTTTATCTCCCGCCAGCGCACTGCAGCACTGTGGATCGCCTCCATACTGCATGCCATGTCCTTACCACATGTCATGACTCCACTGAGCTTCTGCTTCTGCACCCCAAGTCTTCTCCTCACCGGACAAATTTTGCTGGTGGTGATCCAGGCCGATCATATTGCGGAGTGGGTCCAGAACCCAGTTCGGTTGACTTCAGAGCCCTGGGTGCGGACCAAGCTCTGGTGGCACCCCTCTGATCGTCCGCCCAAATCCCCGCAAGCTCACACATCCCAGGCAGGTGCAAGGGACTTTGATTACCTGGGGTCCTCTGCTCCCTCTCAGATGTTCTCCCCACCCCGGGAGTTGACGGGGAGTTTTCTTTCATTCCTAGATACGGATACCTCTGCGCAGCCACACCCACAGTCAGATCAGTTCACTGTTCCACATCAGCATCTGACCAACAAAATGACTCCACCGGCGAAGCTGCCAGAGAACATTTTAAAGCTAAAAGGGGATCAAAATCAGTCTCCACAGTACAAAAGTATTTCCGGCCTGGACCAGGCTACAGATAACCAGTTATATGAAATACTTGTTCCACTACTAGACAGTGAGAATTCGAGAGTAACAAAGTTCATAGCTTCACCCCAGAACTTGAAGAAAGATCTAGCTCAGCACAAGAAACTTGCTAAGGTGGTTGTTGGAACTACTACAAACCAATTTGCAAAACCTCCATCGCAAAAAGAAACTATGGAGGATGATTATTGGTATCCAAGTATGAATGAAGCTTATTCTGACAGCTTATCTCTGCAATCCCAGGGGAACAGAAAGGAACCTCCAGAGCCATCTGGGCAGGTTGAGCCTCCTGAATACCAGCTGGAGGCACAATCTCAAGATTCAGAGAACCTTGGTGCAGCTCAAGAAGGCAGGGATCATCTCCCACCCCGTCGTGAGGAAGACGATTCTTCAGTTCAGAAGGAAGAACCAGTTCATCAGTTCACTTCTGAGGAGGCTGCAGCAATAGAGCAGCCTGAAATAAATGGTCCACCTCCAGATAGAATTAAAGCTCAACACTCAAACATGCCAAATGTCACAGTGAAGCCTGTAGATCTGGAGATGACCGTAATCTCAGGGACAGATGAAGAGACTCAACATACTTTGAGCCAACAGCAGGCCCCAGGCCATCTTTCAGAGAGTGCCGAGGATATGGAACCTTCATTAATCCAACAAGAGGTCCCAGCCCAGCTTTTAGAGGGTCCTGGGGAGGTAGCACCTTCATTAATCCAACAAGAGGCTGCAGCTCCAAATTCAGAGTTCTCTCAGGAGTTAGAACCTCTGTTATCCCAGCAAGAGTCCTTGGCTCCAACTCCGGAGCTCACTGAGGGGTTGGAGCCTTCATCAACCCAACAAGAGGCCCCAGCTGAGATTTTAGAGCTTCCTGAAGACCTTGAAAATTTTGGTAGCCAGCTAGAAGTTCCAGCTCTGCCTACAAAACCCCCTGAAGAAATCAGTCCTCTAGTTGAGCAAGAGGGTACAGTTCCAGTTCCAGAATCCTCTATACAGAGTGTAGTTGAAACTCCAGCAGCAACCATTCCATATCCCACTCAGGATCAAGTTCACCATGATACTTTGCCCACGATTACAGTCAAACCTCCAGATGTGGCACTCACAATAACTTCTAAACCTTTTAAGGAGGTTGCAATGTCTCCAGCTCAGGAGGAGACTCCAACTCAGACTCCAGGTCCTCTTGTGCAAGCTGCACTTTATCCTAGCCTGGAGCAGCATCCAGATGAACTTTCTGAATCTCCTGCAGAGATTGAATCATCTGAAAGTGGTCTGGAATCCCAAATTCAGCCTCTGGAGGAAGCTGAGGAAGAGGAGGAGGAGGCTTCTCTAATTCAGCAGGATGTCCCATCACAGCATCCAGGCCCTCTTCTGGAGGATGAGTCTTCTCCTATAGAACTAGAGCAGTCAGCTCAATCTTCTGAGCCTCTTGAGGAGGTAGGATCAGGTCCTGGAAGCCAGCCAGAAGGCTTAGTTACACCTGCAGAACTCCCTGAGGAAGCCATGCCTCCAACTGAGCAAAGGCCTCCCCTTCAAGCTGCAGAGTCTGCTGTTGAGAACGTAGTTGAAACTCCACCAATTCACCAAGTGACATTCCAGCCAACTCAGAGTGAAGAGCACCATTATCACTTGCCACATGTTGCAGTTAGGCCTGTAGATTTGGCACTTACCATAACTTCAGAGCCTACCAAGGAGATGGAATCTTCTCTGACGCAGCAGGAGTCCCCAGTGCATCCTCTAGAGTACACTGAAGAGGCAGAACCTTTTCTCAGTGAGCAGGAACAGCCAGCCCAGCCTTCTGAACCGGAAATTCCAACTCAATCCTCAGAACATTCTCTAATCCAACAAGAACAACCAACTCAGTCTTCAGAATATCATGAAGTGACAGTTTCACCCTCAGCTCACCATCAAACTCACCATTCAAGCTTACCCTCTATAACTGTTCAACTTCCGGATATGCAGCTTACCATAACACAAGAACCCACAACAAAGGTGGGACCTTCTCCAATGCATCATGAGGCTATAGTTAAACCAATTACAGTCCCAGAAAAGGATGTAGGCACTTCTACAACCCAGTATACCAACCCAGCTGTAACTCCAGAGCCTTCTGAAGGGATCAAACCCTTATCAAACCAACAGGAGTCTCCAGTTCAATCTCTAAAACCTACTCAGTATGAAAACCCTTCTCTAAACCAGCAGGGGGGCACAGATGAGAATCCAGAGCTCCTAGAGGAGCTTGAACCTTCTTCAGCCCAGCAGGATACCCCAGTGCAAACTCAAGAGCTCCCTCACGAAACAGTAGTTCAACTTCCAGCACACCATGAGGCAACAGGTTCTGACCTGGCTCCTAGTCAAGTTCATCTTCCAGCACCACACAGTGTCACAGCTAAGCCTCCAGAGTTGACCAATGAGGTTGGAACTTCAAGCCAACAAGGGGTTGAACCTTCGAAAGACCAGCAAGAAGTTATAACTCAGCCTCCAACCCTCCTTGAAAACCAACAGCATTCTCCAGGTCACCCAGGTGCCCCCACCCAGCCTGAAGAGCTTCCTGGGGAAGTCTCCTCAGGGCAGCAGGGGAACATATCTCCACCCATAAAGCACCCTTTGGGTACAGAATTTTCACCGTATCAGCAAGAACTCCCAAATAAACCTCTAGAACCACCTAAAGATTTTCTTTCTCCTCCACTGGGAGATACCCTGTACTTGTCACCTGAAGATCTAGAAGCAATATTCAGATATGAGCATTCAATGTTGCGTAAAACCACAGTTAAACATCCAAACCAAGCACAAACCAGAGCTCCAGAGTCCTCTATGAAAGTTAACTCCCTTCAGGAGCAGGAGGAGGACCTACTTCAGCCTATAGGTCCCACTGAACAAGTTGAATTTTCACAAGTCCAAACTGAGTCCCCTTCCCATCCACCAGAATACCCTGAAACTGAATTTTCTCGGCAAGGGGCCATAGCTCAGAAAGCAGACCTCCTCAAAGGGGCATATCCTTTCCCAACTCAGCGGGAAGGCCCATATCTACCTCCAGATTCTACTACGGGTACAGAACCTTCTCCAGCTCAGCATATGACCCACTCTCAACCTGCAGACCTCTCTGAGAGTGTGGAACCATCTCCAGTGCTACAGCCCACCCATACACAGGTTTCAGAACCCCCTAAGGAAACAGAGCTTTCTGCAACCCAGCAAGTAGTCCCACACCAGCTTCCAGAGTCAATGAACAATATTGTAACGTACCCTCCAACACATCAGGTGACCGTCTCAACACCAGGTCGGATTCAAGCAGAGTATTCAGCATCACCCATCGTCTCGTTTTGGCCTTTGGACCTGGAACTCACCATAACTTCACAATATACTCCAGAAGCAGATCACGCTACAGTACCAAAGAAGACTACACCTCCACCAACACATCCTCAGGTGACATTTCCACATCAGACTCAGCAACCGTTGGATCTGGAACTTAGCATAACTCATCAATCGACTCCTGAGGAACTTCCTCAAACTATACCAGAGAGCACAATTAATCTTACAGAACCAACTACAGAAGTTGTAACTCCAGCCCCAATATATCAGGAGGTGACATTTTCAACACCACGTCAGGATCAAACTCAGTATCCAACAGCACCTGCTGTCTCCTTTCAGCCTTTGGACCTGGAACTCACTATAAGTTCAGAGCCTACTAGAGAGAATCCGCCACCTACAACCACAAAGATGAATACAGTTCCTCCTCCTCAGCCCCCAACAGTTCAACCTTTGGGCCTGGAACTTACCATAACTTCACAGTTTACTACTGAGGGAGAACTTCCTCAAACTCTGCCAGAGACCACAACTCAGATTTCACAACCACCAAGAGTGATTATAGTTCCAGTCCCAATATATCAGGAGGTGACACTTCCAGCACCAGGTCAGGATCACACTGAGTACCCAACAGCATCTGTTGTCTCCTTTAAGCCTTTGGACCTAGAACTCACCATAAATTCAGAGCCTACTAGAGAGACTCAGCCTCCTACAACCACAAAGACTACAGTTCCTCCACCAAAGCCCCCTCACATTCAACCTTTGGATCTGGAACTTACCATAACTCATCAACCTACTGCTCAAGTAGAGCTTCTTCAAACTACACCAGAGAGCACAATTCATCTTACAGAACCAACTACAGAAGTTGTAACTCCAGCCCCAATATATCAGGAGGTAACACTTTCAATTTCAACACCACATCAGGATCAAACTGAGTATCCAACAGCACCTGCTATCTCCTTTCAGCCTTTAGACCTGGAACTCACTATAAGTTCAGAGCCTACTAGAGAGAACCCGCCACCTACAACTGCAAAGATGAATACAGTTCCTCCTCCTCAGCCCCCAACAGTTCAACCTTTGGGCCTGGAACTTACCATAACTCATCAACCTACTCCTGAGGGAGAACTTCCTCAAGCTATGCCAGAAACCACAATTGATCTTACAGAACCACCTAGAGAGGTTGTAGTTCCAGTCCCAATATATCAGGAGGTGACATTTCCAACATCACATCAGGGTCAACCTGAGCATCCAACAATGCCTGTTGTCTCCTTTCAGCCTTTGGACTTGGAACTCACTGTAAGTTCAGAGCCTACAAGAGAGAGTCCGCCACCTACAACCACAAAGATCAATGCAGTTCCTCCTCCTCAGCCCCCAACAGTTCAACCTTTGGGCCTGGAACTTACCATAACTTCACAGTTTACTACTGAGGGAGAACTTCCTCAAACTCTGCCAGAGACCACAACTCAGATTTCACAACCACCTAGAGTGATTATAGTTCCAGTCCCAATATATCAGGAGGTGACACTTCCAGCACCACGTCAGGATCAAACTGAGTACCCAACAGCACCTGTTGTCTCCTTTCAGCCTTTGGACCTAGAACTCACCATAAATTCAGAGCCTACTAGAGAGACTCAGCCTCCTACAACCACAAAGCCCCCTCATGTTCAACCTTTGGATCTGGAACTTACCATAACTCATCAACCTACTGCTCAAGTAGAGCTTCCTCAAATTATGCAAGAGACCATAACTCAGCCCTCTGATCCACCTAAAGAGATACAGGCTCAAGGCCCTGTATTTCAAGAAGTGACATTTCCAACACCATCTCAGGTTCACACACAGCATCCACACCCAACTGAAGTTACAGTTCAACGTTTGGACCTGGAACTTACCATAACTTCACAATCTACTACTGAGGTAGAACTTACTCAAACTACACAGGAGACCACAACTCAGCCCCCAGATACAACTACAAAGGTTGTCCCTACAACCATAGTAAACCCAGAGGTGACAGTTCCAATATCACCAATTCTGGAACCAACTGAGCATCCAACAACACCTGTTGTCTCATTTCAGCCTTTAGACCTAGAACCCACTGTGAATTCAGAACCTACCAAAGCAACTGAATATTTTACAACCACACAGGAAACTACAGTTTCTCCTCCACAGTACCAGAAAATGACACTTCCAGAACAAGACACTTCCAGAGTTGTAGTTACAGTTCAGTCTTTGGATCTGGAACTTACAGTACCTCCAGCTTCCCATCTGGATGTTGACCCTTCCCCAGGCACACAGGAAATCCTTCCTGAGCCTGAGCAGACACATGAGGAGGTTGCAGCTCAAGCACCAGTGTTTTATGAAATCCCACCAATTCAGAATCAAACTCAACAGCCAGCTCTTTCTAAAGTCATGGCTCAACATATAGCAGTAGAGCATACCCTGACTGCAATATCCACTGTAGAGACTGGACTTTTTGTAGCCCCATATAATATTACAGCTTTTCCTCCAAAACACCAAGAGATCACCCTTGTACCTGGAGATCAGGTTCAGGATCAGCATGTAAACCCAACTCAAGCCACAATTCATCCTTCACACCCAGAGTTTTCCATAACTCCACGACCTGCTACAATGGTTAAACGTTCGGCACCAGTTCAGCCTACAGAGTCACCTAAGGGGACGGTAGCTCAATCTTCAGTACATTTGGAAGTGACAGTTCTAGTTCATGATCAATCTCAGCATCCAAGCTCAGAGGCTACTCAAAAGACTACACGTTCTACAGTCCCAACAACTACTCATCCAAAGACTACACATTCCACTGTCCCAACAACTACATCCCCTCCTTCAACACACCATGAGGTCACACTTTCACCTCCAAACCAGGTTCAGACTCAGCAGCCAAATCCAACTCAGGTCACAACCCAGTCTTCACACACAGAATCTTCCACAGCTCCACAACCTGTTACAGTGGTAAGCCATTCTCCATCTGTTACTGAGATCACATCTCAGCATCCAAATTCAGAAACCATACAGCCTGAAGTCCCAACAACTACAGCTCCTTCATCATATCCTAAGGTGATACTTCAATCTCCAGAACAGGTTCAGACTCAGCAAATCCCAAGTGAAGTCACACTCCAACCTATGGATATGGAATATACCGTAACTCCATATGCTGCAAATTTTAATACAGAAAAAAAGCTAATTATTAAAATGAAAAAAAATGCCTCAATGAGCACCAACCTATGTGACTTCTGCTTGTGTGAAAATGATACACTATTGTGTATTCATCTCAGCCCAATGAGGAGACTCCACCAAGTGCCTGTGCCAAGGCTCAGCACCTACAAAGGCACTTTAACTGTTTTGTAAGAATAACCTTTTCTTATTTCTGTTTTACATTCTACTTGACACAGCAGTCTTTTCCTCAAAGCTTTGCTGGACCTTCCTTGTCTCCCCCACCAATACTGGCTGACTTTCTGCTTCTACTTTTGCTTATGAATTCTTCTTCGTCCTCATCCTCCTTCTTTCTAGAGTGCTCCCTTCTCCAGTTAGCCCCTTTGTATCATTGCTCAGCTTTGGCTCTTCCATTTTCACACCAGCCTCTTTATAACTCATCTCATTAGTAAGCATACATTGAAGAGGTCAAAGGAGATTCGGACTGCTGGGGCTTGACCCCAGGTCTTTCATGTGGTAGTTCTGCAACTCTAGGAAGAGTGCTTAGCTGTGACTTAATTCCCTCACCTGTGAACTGTGGAGTATGAGGCTCCTGTTTCACAGGATTGTTGTGATGGTTAGTTGACTACATGGAATGCTTATCTTAGTCTTAACATACATGAATGTTGGCTATTAATACTATGCAATCTCTCAGTTCTGTTCAGAGCTCATCTTTGTTCTAGGACGTATAACCTTTTGTACACAACTTGAGGTTAAGAACTGTGAGAGCCACATATATATAGTGTTGTCTCTAGAACATAATAATGATACATGAGGAAAAGGGGAGTGTTAACCCTTCACCTGTGGCTCAAAGTATGTCTATTATTGAATAGAGTAAAACCGGAAAGTACAGCCTAGGCAAAGGCATGGCTATGAGAATAATGGGGATTTAGTCAGATTAAAAACAGGTAAACATACTATCAACTATAAGGTTTAGAAAGTGTCACAGGGAGACATAGAAAGCCATTAGAAGTTTACAGGAAAGAGAAAAAATAATAAGACAGGATGATGTTTTCATAAAGACAAACTAGTAGTATAGTCTGACCTGGAATTTCCTAGGATTATGGGCATTTTCCACCATTCTCATATCTTAAATCATTTTAGAATATATATCTATTTAGAATATATAGATATATGTATATATATGTATATATATATATAATGGCCTCTAAGCCCTCCACCATGGTGGCCCATGAGGAAGAGAAGACAGGATTTAGTGACGAGTTAAATTTAGAGCTGGGCTGTACAATATACAACAGAGAGGGAAGTGGAAAGTGCACACAGATTAGAAGCTCGAGCTCTGAGAAGACGTCTCACTGCTTGCACCGGGAGCCCTCGGGAACTGATAGATCTGGGAATTAGAAGGTTGGTGGTTTTCTTCGTTCTGCATTGAACACCTCCATGAGGGTGCGAAGATTTTACTGCTTCTGCTTAGTCTTTTCCCATTTACTCAAGTATATGAACTGTGTCTTCACAGGAATTTCCAAGGAAATGCTATTTCTTACATTGACAAAAATGTATGGAAAGCATACCGTTGGACTGAGAAACTGTGAGTATATTTTCTACAAATATGAATACAAAAATAAATAACAGCAGAAACAAAACACTACACTGTAAGATCCTCCTTGGTCCAGATTTTGAGGTAAATACCTCTGAGAAAAGGTATTTCCTCTTCACAACCAAAATCAACCTATACCGACTGAATTTCTCAGGTAAATTTTGTGGGGACTAAGGTGTAGCTAAGGGGGAGAATAGTTGCCTAGCATGCATGAGACCGTAGGTTGAAACACTATCAATTCAGTCAAAAATTATTTTATATTTCATTTTGTATGTACTTCCATGAGCACACAAAGCCAGGGCATGCACATGGAGGTCAGAGGACAGCTTATAAAACTTGATCTTCTTCCACCTGGAGATTGGATCAGGTTTTAGTCTTGGCAATAAGTCCCCTTTCCCTTGGGGTTATTTTGCTGCCCAGATTTTAGAAGTAAATTTTATGGACTTTCTTTGAAAAGAGTGGCAATTTAAGTTTGTCTCCCATAGAGAAGTCATCTACAATAACATTTTTTGGTTGTGTTTTTTAGACAGTCTAGAGATGTAACCTTGACTGACCTGAAACTCACTAAGTAGATCAGGTTGGCCTTAAACTCAAAGAAATCTGTCTGCTTTTCCTTCTTAAGTGCTGGGTTAAAGATGTGTAACCACACCTGGCCTACAATTGCATTCTTAATGGATATAAATTAAACATCAGATATAGAGGAACCTTCCTTGTGCTCTAATTTTTCACCTCTGAGGTAATGGATTCGTTTTATTTTGCTGTGAGGGACAGAGATCATAAGCAAAAGCAACTGGGAGAGGAAAGAGTTTATGTCCCCTTACAGTTGTAATTCTTCATGAAGGGCAGTCAGGACAGGGACTTCAGACAGGAACCCAGAGGCAGGAATTGAAACAGAAGCCATGGAAGAACACTCTTGCTGGCTTACTCCTTCTGGGTTGATAAGTTTGCTCTCTCATACATCCCAGAACTACCTGCTCAGAGATGGCACCGTCCATAGTGGGCTGGGCCCCACATATCAATAATAAAGAAAATGCCCCATTGCCCACAGTGGAGACATTTTCTCAATTGAGATCCCCTCTGTGCAGATGACCCTAGTTTGTGTCAAGTTGAAAAGATTAGCTAGGACAGGTAACCCCTGCTGTAAATTTGATATATCTTTCCAGACATATTTAGGAGAATAGGTTTGACACCTATTTGTCATAGCTGCATAAATGATACCATCCTTCAACTTGACATTTTCACTTCATGATACGTAAAGTTTCTTTTTAACACATAGTTACTCTATAGATTTCCAATCATGCATAATATTTCATAGTATGTACACACTAGTGAGATTTTAATATTAGCCCACTGATATTTAGAGAATATCTGGTTTTTCTGTTATATATATGGCTGAAATAAACATCCTGTATACTTCTTCTGAACATGCATAAATTTCTGTAAACTAGATACCTAGAAATGGAATCTCCAGGGTGGAGACCATTGTAGAGGTAAAATTTTAATTGCCATAAAAACAAATGGTACCAACTTATGCTCGAGGCAATAGCATAAGACAGCATTTATTTCTTCATCCCATCTCACCACTGGATGTTCTCCATCTGTTTGATGATTTTTGATCCAGATAACCTTTAATCTTTCAGAATTCTCAGTGAAAACTACCTGACTGAATTACATAAGGACTCATTTGAAGGCCTGCTATCCCTCCAGGTTTTGTAAGTTAGTTAAGCATATCTATTTGTAAGTTATGTGTTATCTATGGATGAAGAAGGGATTTGAATTAGATAGATCTTCATCTGTCTAATGGGTTTGACAGAGCTTGCCTATAATCCCAGCACCGTGGAGGTAGAAAACAGGAGGATTGCTGAAAGTTGAAGATCTGAATGGTCTACAGAGTGGGTTTCATACCAATTCCAGGACTGCTTGGCAAGACCCTGGCTCTAAAGGCAAAAACGTAATAAAACAAAATCTGCAATTAGTCAGTCTGGGGGAGTGTCAACCCATCTCTAACATGAAAATGCCTTCTTGCATTTTAAATTTCTTAACTTATATGGACAAACTTCAGATTCAGATTCAAAAAAGCACTCCATTTGCAGGGGGGAAATGTTAGTAAGGTCTGAGCAGTTACTGGAACTCCCACGACCCTTGTTTTCTAAGGCATATGCTTGTATTTGGATCTAGTCGGTCACACCTCCATCAAGTCTGATCCATGTTCTCGTTTACTGCAGCCCATGAGTTAGGAGTGGTTTGACACTGTGAGGACTTGTGCCAGTGCCCTTTTTGTTGACAGGACAGGGCGCCTGATGAGAACAGCTGAAAGGAGGCGGGATTCATTTTGGCCCTTCCGCTCAGAGGTTTTGGCTCATGGTTCCATTGTTTCTGGGCCTGTGGTGTGGCAGAGCAGGATGATGGAAGGCTGTGGTAGGGCAAAGCTTCAGAAAGGGTGAAAGAAGTTGTTCCTGGTAACAAAACAGGCTCCCATTCACCTGCGTCTCCCGTTAGACAGTCCCAGTAACAAGACACACCCTCAATCACCTGTCTCCCGTTAGAAATTCACGGTAACAAGAGACGCCCCCATTTACCTGTCTCCTGTTAGAAATTCCCAGTAACAAGACACACCCCCATTCACCTGTCTCCGGTTAGGCTCCACCTCCTCGTGGCACATTCAGAAGGAACTCAGCAGTGAGTTAAGCCGTGGACGACCTTAGTGCCTACTGACTAAGAGACGCCCAGCTGAGAACCAAACCTTCAGTATATGATCCTTTTTCTTATCTTTCAGGTTGGCGGTGGGGGGAGAGGGTACTTCATATCCAAACAATTAACAGGGCCAAAAAAAGAAAAAAGATAACCAATAAAGAATTGCAATAGAGACTATGTGTGGCCTTCAAACTCTAAAATATTTGCTAATATAACCTTTACAAAAAAAGATTACATGGTAGGATAGATGGAATTAATACTAACTTAAAGCTGTCCCATCAAAGAGAAGAAAGAGCCTTTTACATTAACTTGAAGGTCGTTAACCCAGAGTGCTTTTTGGGTTTTGTTTTGATTTTTGTTAGTTTTCTGTTTATTTGTTTGGGTTTTTGTTTTTCAAGACAGGGTTTCTCTGTGTAACCCTGGTTGTCTAGAACTCAATCTGTAGACCAGGCTGGCCTTGAACTCACAGAGATCCACTTGTCTCTGCCTCCCGAGTGCTGAGACTAAAGGCATAGGCCACCACCTCCAGGCAACCCGGAATGTTTTAATAGTTTGTGGGTTTTTTGGGTTTGTTTTTATCCTTTTTGAAGCATGGCCTAATATAAGCCTAGACCGCCTTTGAATTCTCTAAAAAGCCAAGGTTGACCTTGAACACCTGACTTTTTTGACTCTACCTCACAAGTGCTAGAATTACTGGCATCCACCACCACACGGTTTATGCAGTCTTGGGACCCAACTGTACTACATCCCTTATTTTCTGAACCTGGGTCTCCCTATATATCCTAGGCTGGCCTTGAACTTACCCCAATCCGCCTACTTTAGTCTTACAACCCAAATGCTGGAATTATAGGAATGTGCCTACCATACCCAACATGTTCTTACATTTAATCCAAATTAAATTTAACATTGCCATATTAAGTAATTAATATGTAACAAATTACATAAATGATATCATCAACATGATAAACCTGTTAGGAGAAGAGATTACTATTAAGACTTTCAATGTAAGCATTTTTATGCCCATGTCAGAAATAGATTATTAGAAATGATGCTTAAAAAGTATTCCTAGTTAGTCCCAGGACAACCAGAACTATACACTAACTAAACAATAAAAATTTCAGCAATCTTGTTGCCAAGGAAGGAATACTTCACAATAATTCTGCTTCTTTAGAAATAAGAATGTAATACCTAACTGGCCTGGTGGTTTTTCTGGGGCAAGGCTTACCCACCACACTCTGGATGTGCTGACCCTTGCAATTTCCCCCAGTTGGGGAAACTTGACTGCATACTTTATAGTAGCAGGGGACTGCATTCACAGTCTCCCCTAAAAATCTATGTTATTTATTATGAAAATTTGATTTCTGACCAATGGAATTGAATCAAAGACCCAGATACCAATCCACACACTTATGAACACTTGAGTTTTGACAAATAAACAAAAAATATAAAATGGAACAAAGAAAGCATATTCAACAAATGGTCCTGGCATAACTGGATATCAATATGTAGAAGAATGAAAATAGACCCATATCTATCACCATACACAAAACTCAAGTCCAAATGGATCAAAGACCTCAACATAAAGCCAGCCACACTGAAAACTTGGTTTCTATCCTTTACCCATCGGTGTATGCCTTTAATCCTTACTGAGCCAAAAGGCAACACATATAAGCAAATAGATTATACAATCTATTGTAACAGCTTTTGGGAAGTGCACCTCTCATGGTGTTAAAAATCTTCCTTTTAGGCCCTGAAGGATACCACTTTTGTTTTGTTTGAGACAAGGTCTCACCATTTAGCCCTGGCTGGCCTGGAACTTGCTATGTAGATTAGTCTGGCCTGAACTCACAATAATCCACCTGCTTCTGGCTCACAAGTACTGGGATTAAAGGTTTGTGCCACCATGCCCCGAAAAATGACCACTTTTGAATTGACCTTTTTGAAATCTTATACATCTGAACTGTCAAGCATTATGAGTATGTTTGGAGAAAAACAATGAAATAACTCCTAATGGAGTATTCCTTTTTATTTATATTATGAAATACTTTGTAAGCAGTTGTTTCATGTTAGCATATATATTCCAATTAATTTTTAAAATGCCTCTCAACTTAAAAGATTAGCTTAAACAGAACATGCCAAACACCGTGCCTATAATTGGAGACACAGCCATGAGGAGCACATGGATCCTTCCTTCTTGGGTTGAGGAACACACAAATTCAAATCCTAATGCTGCAGATACACGAAAAGGGTCATCCTTAAAGCCATAAACTGAATTCCTTCCAAAATAGCCATGTACATATGCCCTCTGCATTTCTTCGTTTTATAAATGTGGTTTGCTTAAATATTTATGTCTGTCTAAAACTTGGTAGGCAATAGATATAGATAAGATCTCCATGCTTTCAAGGAACTTGTGATTGGCAAAACTTAGATGCAACCATTAAAAAAGTAATAAATATAGACACGGAGGTATGAATTGCCATGCCTCCAATAATAGGTACAGTGTTTCACATATCCTATTCCAGCTAATTTTTGTTTGTTGTTTTCCTAGACAAGATTTCTCTGTGTAATCTTGGCCTTCCTGGAACTCAATGTGTAGTCCAGGCTGACATCAAACTCACAGAAATCCACCTGCCTCTGCCTCTCAAGTGCTGGGATTAAAGGTGTGTACCACCACTGCCCCATCAGTTTTAAGTAATTTTTTAAATTGAAAGATATTCTAAACATTAACTGAAATATATATAGCACTCAAGAGAAAATTTGAGTGTGTTTCAAGGAAACAACCAGTGCAGTTTTCCCCTTTTTTGGTGTTTTGAAACAGCCTCACTCTGTAGCCCTGGCTGTCCTGGAACTCACAATATAGTTCAGGCTGGCCTTGAGTGCAGAAATCACCCTGCCTCTGCCTCCTGAGTACTGGGATTAATGGCGTGTACCACCACATTTGGCAACCGAAGCATTTGAACATTGGTGTCATTGGGAGTCATCAGACCTCTTTTTGAAAACCTTAAATTATTACATTTTTGTTTTGTGTGTGTGTGTGTGTGTGTGTGTGTGTGTATGTGTGTGTGTGTGTGTGTGTGAGAGAGAGAGAGAGAGAGAGAGAGAGAGAGAGAGAGAGAGAGAGAGAGAGGAGAGAGAGTTCATGCCAGAGATCAGATGGCCTTGCAGGACTGGGTTCTCTTCTTCCACCATGAGGGTCTGGGGGCATTGAACTCAGGTCATTAGACTTGGCCACAGGTGTCAGTGCACATTAAGACATCTCACAGCTCCAGGCAGGTCTCTTGGGGGAGAATATGCAAGGCACTAAAAACAAGAGTGAAGTCGAAAGTAAAGACGTGAGTGAGAGGAACGCCATGAGCGTCTACAGTAGGTCTTCTGGGAATTTGAATGTCAAGCCAAGGCACCATGGTGACAACCGTGGAACTGAGGCAGTGCTCTCAGACAGCCAGGAGTCCTGCAGCACCACCTGAAGGGCTGGCTGATAACACTTCTGAGTGCACAGCTACTGAGTCAGCAAGTCTGAAGCACAGCTGAGAACCCACATCTTTAGAGGTCCCAGGTACCAGGTATATGCCGGTAATTCCAGGACTCGGGAGGCTGAGGTAGGAAAACAGGGAGTTTGAGGTCAGCCTGGCTCTACATGGAAAGACCCTGTTTCAAGTGTAAAAAGCCATATAATCTCTCAAAATGACTAACTCAAAAAAACTATCAAGATCCATAGTTTTATTTTATATATATGAATATCATAAAGGTTGAGACTCTTAGGAGATGGATAGACAAAGTAAGTGGCTCTAAAATATTCAAATTCAAAAGTTTAGAGTTTAGACAAAAACAATGTATTTAAACTCTAATCTACTAGTCATACTATTACAGTCATATTAGAAACCTAATAGCTAAGCAAAGCAATATTTCCCTTTTATGTTTCCTAGGGATTTATCCTGCAATAAAATACGCTATATTGAAAGAAGGACATTTGAGTCATTACCTTTTTTGAAGTATATGTAAGTTACAAATTTAACCCCTTCATATTTGAATTTTAATCACCTTTGTGATGTTTTGATATCTCACTTGCAACTTTACTAGTAGGCAATAAGCTAGACTCAAAAAAGACAAATATTGCATTTTTATTTGTTTGTTTATTTTGGTGATAGGACAAGCCTGCTAAGCAAGTGTTCTGCCAATGACCTGCATTCCTAGATTTTATGTGTGTGTGCTAAAAATAGAAGAAGCACTATGCAGGGTGAGAAGGGAGTCTAGAAGGATGAAGAACAAAGAGGATAATGAGATAAAGAAAGCTAAAACATCATGTTTTTCTCAAATCTAGATTTTGAGTGTGTGTGTGTGTGTGTGTGTGTGTGTGTGTGTGTGTGTAAAGACAGGAAAGTAAGGCTGTATAGGAGGGAGGAAACCAGCAGAGTAGGGTGGAGAGTAGGGGAACAGAAAAGAGCAAAATACAATGAGAGACAGATATGTATATGAAATTGTCAGGATGAAATCCATTATTTAGTACAATAATTAAATAAACAATAACTAAAACTTTACTGCAAGTGAAAGTCATAAAAATTCTATGCCAAATCCTTTTAGTCTGTAATAAGGACGAATATGAGAATTCTGCTGAATCAGAGTGCTTAGTGATAGTGCCAATTCTCTTTCAGTGCTAAGGTTCAGCCATGGCAATGGTGAGTACGATACTGCCATCAAGTGGCAGACACCATAGCTGTTCCTCAATATCCTCCAGCATATAGGACAAACCTGCATGTCAGAGGTGCTAAAAACCCTCCCTTAGAGAAGTAGAGATCACTGACAAAAATGCTGAGCATTTACTGTGGCTAATGTATTCCATATGTAAATACGTATGCTGAGCATTTACTGTGGCTAATGTATTCCATATGTAAATATGTATGCTGAGCATTTACTGTGGCTAATGTATTCCTTATGTAAATACGAAAGGATAAATTATAAGCCAGTATCATCCTCAGATTTCTTTAGCAAATGGAGAAAGTATTGAATTTATGTTTAATTACATATAAATTAGAACCACCACAAATGCAAATGTTATAAAGAGTATCTTTTCATTGACTTATGTCTATTTTTTGCATTATTTTAGGAACCTTGGGTGCAATTTACTTGCTGAACTGAGCTATGGAACATTTCAAGCATGGCATGGAATGCAGTTTTTACAGAAGTTGTAAGTGAAGTAGAATGTAAATACTTATTTGTGTGTTAAAACCCATGCAGATTCACCAAGTGTAAACCCTGTGTGAACTGTGGATAGTTTGTCCCATTCATTCTTTTCCAATGAGGAAACTAAGGTACAGGAGGGCAGGAGACTTGTGTAAATTACAG
>PVIU01010356.1:48365-70669 GCA_004026605.1 Ondatra zibethicus | reverse complement strand
CCGTTCGTGTATCCAGATTTTCCATTTCCCGCCATCTCTCGGTTTGTGTTTTCTTCATTGCTTCCATTTCAGTTTTCAAGTTTTGAACTGTTTCCGTTACCTGTTTGATTGCTTTTCCTTGGTTTTCTAGGGTATCTTTGAGGAATTTATTCATTTCTTCTAACTTTTTGTTAGTTTTCTCATCCCTTTCGATAAAGGATTTTTTCACCTCTTCTTTAAAGGACTCTATAACTTTCATAAAGTTACGTTTAAAGTCAATTTCTTCTACTTCATCTGGGATAGGTTGCTCGGGCTTTCCTGTTCCATAATCGCTGGATTCTGGTGTTATCATGTTGCTTTTCAAGTTGTTCGACGAATTCTTTGATTGGCGCCTGCCCATCCCTTCTGAGAGTTGCCCGCTCTGCTTCGTTCGGCTCTGCTCAGCTCCCGGGGTCTGGATGAATCTGAGGAAGCTGGTTGTGCTCCTTCCTTGCCCAGGGGTTCCCTGTCCCAAGGGCGGGCTTATTGAGAGATGCCCGCTCTGCTCTGCTCGGCTCCGTGGGACAAAGGAGGTCCTCTGGCAGAGGACTCTCCCTTTCCCCAAGGCCTCAGCCCGGATAGGCTGGGTTTGGGTGCAGTTGGGAACCACACAGATGAAAAGTGATGCCCGGGGGCAAGCAGGGTTGGGATAAGCAGCAAAGCCAGTAGAGTGGGGCCCTAAGTGGCCAGAAGGCCTAGGGGATGGGCTGGAACCCACTTACCGGGGTCCAGATGAATCTGCAGAAGCTGGTTGGGTGAGGTTCCCAGCCCCAAGGCGTTTTTTAATCTTTTATTAAAAAAGTGATATCATTGTGGAGTGGGGGCAGATTTGCCATGCTGTGGATAGAGGTCAGAGGACAACTTTTAGAGTCAGTTCTCCCCTTTTACCTTTAAATTAGTTCCAGGGATGGAACTCAGGTTGCCAGTCTTATGTGGTGCATTCCTTAGTGTTCTAAGTCATACTACAAGCCCTTTGAGTATATTATCTGAGATTATAAAGTTCTTCCTATTTAGCAAGTTGAAATTATTGAAAGTGTTGCTCTTGCAAAACTTTCATTATAAAATCATAGTCTGATTTGTAAAATAATACCTTTATTTGAAGCACGTTCTTGAGTTTGCTTGACATATTTTCAAATACAACATGACTTGTAGGTGGGACATTTAGCTGCAAAATCTCTAAGAATATGAGGTTGTCTTGTACAATCTGAGTGTAGTTCATTGGTAACATCACTCTAGCCTCATGTTGGTAGTTTGACTTTCCAGACTTGCATTTTATATAGATATAATCTATATGGAAATTGTCTCATCAACACTGTAAATGTTCTCCCTGCAATTTAGACCTCTTTTCTTTTAACCATTGCACTGAAACATTGATTAGCAGTGTGAAGATATTCTGCTAGATCCCTGATAAGGAATGTCAAGGATAAAGATGTAAGAGACATAGCTCCAGTATGAAGATGGAGTTATAAGGTGATATTTTATCAAATAGCCTCAACTCCTTCCCATGAATTTGATGTAAATCATTGTCTCTTTAAAAGAATATGACTACCTTGCAACATTTGTGTCATTCTTTCTATTCAGGTGCAGAACTACAAGTTATTTGAGTACTTCTTGAAAGATGCTCAGCTTCCTAAACATTAAGAGTGATTAGTGATGCAGAGTGAGATATCTTTCATCATTCTTTACCTCTTCAGTTACCATAGTGATCTTATAGAACAACAGATAAAGACTCTGAAAGCAATCCAAGCCCAAAGTTATGGCTGAGCAGAAATGATACTTGAAAAGACACAGAGAAAGGAATAGGAGACAATATTTATAAAAGGTAAGACAAATTAGGAAACAGATTTAAATTTTATTGTAAGAACACTGAATCATGAGTGTTAGGCTAGGGAGCAAAGACTGCATATCTCAAGACAGTAAGTACAGGAACAGAAGTGAGAATAGAAGGAGGAGATAATGTGGCAGAACATCTCGTGGTTTAATAAAAAGTAGATAAAGAGCCAGAACATGATATAGTTTGGTTTGTAACTGAAATTCTTCCTGACGTATGTGTTTCTGAGAAGGCGTACTTTAGAATAATGATCCTAGATGCCTAGTAGTCATAGTGAAGATCTTTTTGATCACATATGTTTGCAATATTATTTATAAAGATTCTGCAATTACAGGGAATGGGGTTGCATTGATCCTGCTGCAAATTCAGGGGAATTCATCTAAATGCTGCCGAGGAACCAGGGATTTTGTTTTCTTTGATTTATTCTTTGTGATGTCATACTCTTTCTAATAGGAACAGAAGTGAACCACAAATACAAAACATATGTTCAATTTTAGTGTTTGTGGTAGGTTAAACAAGTAGGTGAAACTAACTTTAATAATAGGCTATATAAAACAGATTTATAACAGATATTATGAATTGAATACATAAGCCTTATAAAAGTTAATGAGACATGCCACCCCCCTTCTCTATTTTTCTTTTATAAATACACCAAGGTCCCAAAATTCTGTGCTTTTACACATTCCTGTAGTGGCTCAGACTGAGACCATTGTAATCCAGGACCATGACTGTGACTGATGGACAAGTTAGGTTTTTTTCTCATATTAGAAATTCAGGAAGAAAGTTACAGATTACTTTGGAAGAGCCTATCCGTTTGGAAATCTTTGTTGACAGAGATGCCAAGAAATAGGATATAGAGTGGACTTTACTAGTAATGCCAATTACCTTGGTTAAATTGCTAGTGCACACATGGCAGCTCACAGCTGTCTTTGACTCCATTTCCAGTATTCATGCTGTCTTATAGCCTTCAGAGGCACTGTGTGCACATTATGCAAACACATACCTAAAGGCAAACCATCAACTGACATAAAAAAGAGGGGTACATGTAGGGTGATTTCCTAAAATATGACTCATAAAGTCTTCTCATTTTGCTTTTGTTTAGTTTAACCTAAGCAGCACCCCTGTCCTTTTTATGTGGGGACTTCCTTGAAGAATAACATGAACTCACTCAGAAGTGATTTTTTCAACATAAAGCAAAGAAAACCAGCCTACGAACCACAATCATAGAGAATCTAGACAACAATGAGGACCCTAAGAGAGACATACATGGATCTAATCTACATGGGAAGTAGAAAAAGACAAGATCTCCTGAGTAAATTGAGAGCATGGGGATCATGGGAGAGGGTTGAATGGGAGAGGAGATGAAGGGAGGGGAGCAGAGAAAAATGTAGAGCCCAATAAAAATGATAATAAAGTGTAACATGAACTGTTGGCATAACTAAGAGCTCTGTTTCTTAGTTTTAAGACCTTTGGAGTTCATTCTCTTTGACTTAGGCACACTGCCTTCCAAGAGTTCATTGGTTCCAGGCTTGTCCTCTGCAAATGATGTCAGAGTCCTAATCTCTTTTTGTAATGCCACCACCTAGACTGGATTACAACTCATTCAAGATAACCTCATGTAAGTGATATTCGGGGGTTATTATGGGTCAAGAGTTTAACATATGGGTTTTAGAAGTATATGATTCAGCACATTGGAGTGGATAAAAGCAAAGGAAAGTCTTGATAAACATTCTCTCCACAGAAAGCATTGAATCATTTCTCAGAAGCTTTACTTTTCAATCTTGTTCTGGAGTTGCTGAAAATTAAATGTGTAAAATATGTTTATTTGATTAAAAATGTAAATGTAAAATGAATCATAATGTAAGATTCTATATTTAAAATAACAAAATTATAGGATGGAGGAAACTTAATGATTTTACAATGTAATGAAAGTAATGGTCTTCAATTTACCATGCAATTATGAATTACCCCCTAAATTCTAACATTAAAGGAAGCACACTGAAGCTAACTTCTACTGCAAGTGTGAAATAAAGCCAGAGTAGGAAACAGTGTTTGGGTAAACATGAAGTATATCCTTAAACCGGGAGTGGTTTTTCCTTGGCTAAAGCCACCACTCATCAGAACATTTCTTCAGAAAATAAGTGGTTATAAGTCAGAGATGTTTTCTGTGGCTGTGCTATATGTGTATTCATTGATAAGAAGATGTTTTCTGTGGCTGTGCTATATGTGTATTCATTGATAAGAAGATGATATGACTTTGGTACTGTTTCAAGAAATGCTGAGAAATCACAAAGAAATAATAACTTATGCCCCAATACTCTCTGTTTAACCTAGTCTAATGTGTTTTTTAGACTCAGAATGTAATGCTTCTTTTATTTTATGACTCAATGACACATTTTAGAACCATCTTTATTGAAAAATAATATTCTTATCCTGAACTAATCTCCACTTAAATTGTACAAGTCAATGCGATTGACAGTTACATATGCCTATTAAACCACTATGCTGAAAACAGATTACATCTAGGTCTCCCAAAAGATTTCTGGTGCCTCTTTGCTGCTCATCATCCCATGGCTTCAGGCTTCTTGGAGGAACTGGATGGCTGTTTATCATTTTAGATTACTTTGTGCTTTATATAAATGAGATCAGACAGAATCTGTCCCTTTGTGTCTGCCTTTCTTTACTAAGATTAAAGAATGAGATGTATCCACTTCTTCTTAAAAAGTATTTTCCTTTTAATTATGGAATGCAAATAATAATGGGCTTTTAGAATTTCATATTTGTATCCATGGTTAAACAGAAACGTGTATAATAAGTATTTATTTGGACATATAATTTAACTTCTCTTGATAAAGACAGAAAATCTGAGCATTGTAGAAACTGTGTTTATAACTTTGAATTAGCAACAAATGAAATTTCTAAACAGTTTTTTGTGAGTGCATTGTCACACATTTTTACCTATACATGAGTACATACTCAATCTCAAATACTTCCTGATGGTTTTCATTGGAAAAATGTCTCTAGTGCAGGGCAGATACATCCGGAACGGTAAGTGGGTCCCAGCCTGGCCACCTAGGAACCCCGGGAGGGGTCTACAGGCGCCCTCCAATCCCCTAGGCTTTCTGACCACTCAGGGGGCCTCCCCCCCTCTACTGGCTTTTCTGCTTATCCTACCCCAGCTTGCCCGCAGGCACCCCTTTCCATCTGCAGGGTCCTAGGTTTCGCGAACTCAGCCTGCTTTGGGGCTGAGGCTCTGGGGGAAGGGTGAGTGCAGGGCTGCAGGGGTTCCTTTGTTCCACAGAGTGAGTTTCTTCTACCAAGCCCGCCATTTTGACTGCGAGGTCCTGGGCCAGCAAGTGGCCCTGATCCAGTGCCGGCGGATACATCTGGACCACCTGGGAGCCCCGGGAGGGGTCTACAGGCGCCCTCCAATCCCCAAAACTTTCTGTCCATTCAGCAGGCTTCCCCCTCTCTACTGGCTTTTCTGTTTATTCCACCCCAGCTTGCCCCCAAGCACCCCTTTCCATCTGAGGGGTCCTAGGTGCTGGAACTCAGACTGCTTCGGGCTGAAGCTCTGGGGAAAAAGTCGTGAGTGAAAGGCTGCAGGGGTGTCTTTGTTCCATGGAACAGGCTTCTTCTACCAGTCCGCCCTTTTGTCTGCTAGGTCCTTGGCCAGCTAGTAGCCCTGATCCTGTGCCGGCAAATCTATCCAGATGGCAAGAGGCCCATATCGAGTACCAGTTGATCCATCCAGAGGGACCAAGCCACCGAGACTCTCCTGACCACATTTGAAGGAAGAGATGGGCAGGCGCCAATACAAGAATTCCTCCAACAACCTGAAAAGCAACATGATAACACCAGAATCCAGTGATTATGCAACAGTAAACCTGAGCAACCTAATCGAGAAGAAGTAGAAGAAATCTACTTTAAAAGTAACATTATGAAAGAAATAGAGACCATTAAAGAAGAGGTGAAAAACTCCTTTAAAGAAAGGGACGAGAAGACTAAAAATAAGTTAGAAGAAATGAATAAATTCCTCAAAGATACCCTAGAAAACCAAGAAAAAGCAATCAAACAAGTAATGGAAACAGTTCAAAACTTGAAAACTGAAATGGAGGCAATGAAGAAAACACAAACAGAGAGATGGCAGCATATGGAAAATCTGGATAAACAAACAGGAACTGCAGAGACAAGTATAACCAACAGAATACAAGAGATAGAAGCCTACAAACTCATAGAAACTGAACAGTCAACTACTGCACCACTCCTGGGTCAAGGAAGAAATAAAGAAAGAAATTAAAGTCTTCCTTGAATTCAACAAAATAAAGAAACAACATACCCCAACCTATGGGACACTATGAAAGCAGTGCTAAGAGGAAAGTTCATAGCAATTAGTGCCCACATACAGAAAACGGAGAAAGCACACATTAGTGACTTAACAGCACACCTGAAAGCTCTGGAAAAAACAGAAGCAGACTCACCCAGGAGGAGTAGAAGACTGGAAATAATTAAACTGAGGGATGAAATCAACAAAATAGAGACACATAAAAAAATCCAAAGAATCAATGAAACAAAGAGCTGGTTCCTTCAGAAAATCAACAAGATCAACAAACTCTTACCCAAACTAATCAAAAGACAGAGAGAGAACACTCAAATTAACAAAATCAGAAATGAAAAGGGGGACATAACAACAGACACTGAGGAAATTCAGGGAATCATTAGGCCTTACTACAAAAGCCTGTATGCCACAAAATTGGAAAATGTAAAAGAAATGGACAGTTTTTTAGATAAATACCATATACCGAATTTAAATCATGACCAGGTGAACAATTTAAATATACCTGTAAGTCACAAGGAAATAGAAGCTGTCATCAAAAACCTCCCAACCAAAAAAAGCCCAGGACCAGATGGTTTTATTGCAGAATTTGACCAGAACTTCCAAGAAGAGCTAAAACCTATACTCCTTAATGTGTTTCACATGATAGAAACAGAAGGGTCATTGCCAAAGTCTTTTTGAAGCTACGATTACCCTGATGCCAAAACCAAACAAAGACACAACCAAGAAAGAGAATTACAGACCAATCTCACTTATGAACATCGATGCAAAAATTCTCAATAAATTACTGGCAAACCAAATCCAAGAACACATCAAAAAAATCATCCATTATGATCAAGTAGGCTTCATGCCAGAGATGCAGGGCTGGTTCAACATATGAAAATCTATCAATGTAATCCATCATATAAATAAACTGAAAGAAAAAAATATGATCATTTCATTAGATGCTGAAAATGCATTTGACAAAATTCAACACCTCTTTATGATGAAGGTCTTGAAGAGATTAGGGATACAAGGAACATATCTAAATATAAGAAAAGCAATATACAACAAGCCAACAGCTAACATCAAATTAAATGGAGGGAAACTCAAAGCGATTCAACTAAAATGAGGAACAAGACAAGGCTGTCCACTCTCTCCATATCTCTTTAATATATTTCTTGAAGTCCTAACAATAGCTATAAGACAAAGTAAGGAGATCATGGGGATTCGAATTGGAAAGGAAGAAGTCAAACTTTCATATTTGCAGATGATATGATAGTGTACATAAGTGACCCCAAATTCTCTACCAAAGAACTTCTACAGCTGATAAATACCTTCAGTGAAGTGGCAGGATATAAGATCAACTCAAAAAAATCAGTGCCCCCCTCTACCCAAAGGATAAAGAAACAGAGAGGGAAAACAGAGAAGTATCACCTTTCATGATAGCCACAAATAGCATAAAATATCTTGGGGTAACACTAACCAAGGAAGTAAAAGATCTATATGACAAGAACTTTAAGACCTTGAAGAAAGAAATTGAAGAGGATACCAGAAAATGGAAGGATCTCCCATGCTCCTGGATTGGTAGGATCAATATAGTAAAAATGGCAATTCTACCAAAGGCCATCTACAGATTCAATACAATCCCCATCAAAATCCCAACAAAATTCTTCATAGACCTTGAAAGAACAATAACTAGCTTTATATGGAAAAACAAAAAGCCCAGGATAGCCAAAACAATCCTATACAATAAAGGAACTTCTGGAGGCATTACCATCCCTGACTTCAAACTCTATTACAGATCTATAGTAATGAAAACAGCTTGGTATTGTCATAAAAACAGAGACGTTGACCAATGGTATCTAGTTGAATACCCGGATATTAATCCACAAACCTATGAACAACTCATATTTGACAAAGAAGCTAAAATTATACAATGGAAGAATGAAAGCATTTTTAACAAATGGTGCTGGCATAAATGGATGTCAACATGTAGGAGAATGAAAATAGCTCCTTATCTATCACCATGCACAAAACTCAAGTCCAAATGGATTAAAGACCTCAATATAAATCCAACCACATTGAACCTGATAGAAGAGAAAGTGGGAAGTAGCCTGTAATACATGGGCACAGGAGACCACTTCCTATGTAAAACCCCAATGACACAGACAATAAGAGCAACAATGAATAAATGGGACCTCCTGAAACTGAGAAGCTTCTGTAAAGCAAAAGACACAGTCATTAAGACAAAAAGGCATCCTACTGAATGGAGAAGATCTTCACTAACCTAACATCAGACGATGGTCTGATCTCCAAAATATAGAACGAACTCAAGAAACTAGACATTAAAATTCTAAATATCCCAATTAAAAAATGGGGTAATGATTTGAACATAGAATTTTCAACAGAAGAAGTTTGAATGGCCAAAAGATATTTAAGGTCATGTTCAGGAAAATGCAAATCAAAACAACTTTGAAATACCATCTTGCACCTGTCAGAATGGCTAAAATCATTGATTGCCTATGCTGGAGAGGATGTGGAGCAAGGGGAACACTCATCCATTGCTGCTGGGAGTGCAAACTTGTGCAACCACTTTGGAAATCAGTGTGGCAGTTTCTCGGGAAATTGGTAATCAACCTACCTCAGGATCCAGCAATACCACTCTTGGGAATATACCCAAGAGATGCCCAATCATGCTACAAAAGCAGTTGTTCAACTGTGTTCATAGCAGAATTATTTATAATAGCCAGAACCTAGAAACAATCTAAGTGCCCCTAAATGGGAAAATGGATAAAGAAAGTGTGGAATATATACACATTAGAATAGTGCTGAGTGGTAAAAAACAATGACATCTTGAATTTTGCATGCAAATGGATGGAAATAGAAAACGCTCTCCTGAGTTAGGTAACCCAAACCCAAAAAGACGATTATGGTATGTACTCACTCATTAGTGGACTCTAGCCATAAACAAAGGTCATTAAGCCTATAGCTCACAAGCCTAGAGAAGCCAAATAGCAAGGTGAACCCAAAGAAAAACATATATAGATCCTCCTGCAAATTGGAAGCAAAGAAGATCTCCGGCAAAAGTTGGAAGCACAGGATCTGGGATAGGGATGGGGATAGAGGTTATGGGGTGAGGAAAGGGAGATGGTTAAGGAGAATGGAGAAGGGAAGGACTGGGGAGAACTTGGGGGAGTGGGAGGGTAGAGATGGAGGAAGGGTGGATATTGGAGAAGGGAATAAGATATCTACATTAAGGGAGTCATTTTAGGATCGGCAAGATACTTGGCTCCAGAGGGGATCCCAGGTGTCCACGGGTATGTCCCCAGCTAGGTACTTGGGCAGCAGAGCAGAGGGTGCCTGAACTAGCCTTGTCCCATAGTCACATTGATGATTATCTTGATCATCACCATAGAAATTTTGTCCGATGGATGGAGATAGAGACAGAGACCCACACTCACATCAAAGCAATGGACTGAGCTCCCAAGGTACAGTCTAAGAGCAGAAGGTGGGAGAAGATGAGCAAGGAAGTCAGGACCATGAGGGTTTGGTCCACCCACTGAGACAGTGTGCCCGAACTAATGGGAGCTTACCAAATCCAGCTGGACTGGGACTGAACGAGCATATGATCAAACCGGACTCTCTGAATGTGGCTTCCAATGGGGGCAGAGTGAGAAGCCATCAACAATGACACTAGGACCTATCTCTTCTGCATGTATTATCTTTTTGGGAACCTAGTCTATTTGGATGCACATCTTCCTAGGCTGGGATGGAGGGGGTAGGGCCTTGGACTTTCCACAGGGCAGGGTACCATACCCTCTCTTAAGGAAGCAGGGGGAGGGAGAAGGGATGGGGGGAGCGGGAGGGGACTGGGAATAGGGCAGGAAGTGTAAATTTTTGAATGAAAAAAATAAAAGAGTATGAAAAAGAAAGAAAAATGTCTCTCAGATCCAATACTCATTATAAACTATAATTGTCTCTTTTTGAGTTCATTTACTTGTAAAATTTACTTATTTATTCTGGATATTAACCTCATATGGTCTATAATCTTCAAATACTTATTTTATTAAAAACATTTCTTCTTTACTTCCTTAGTAAGGTCCTTATAAGTAACTACTTTTTCAGTTTTGAAAATGTCAATTTTTTTGCAGTAATTTGATTCTTTTGTGTGTTATTACTTAGTTGTACTAGCATGTGTCACACTGCTTTGAATGCAATGTTGTTTTTTTAATCACCCTCATTCTGCCTATTAGTTCTATGTTTTTACTTATTTTTATTGAGCTCTACATTTTTCTCTGCTCCCCTCCCTAACTCTCCTGCCCCCTGCGTTTAACCCTCTCCCAAGTTCCCCATGCTCCTAGTTTACTCAGGATACCTTGTCTTTTTTATTACCCATGTAGATTAGATCTATGTATGTCTCTCTTAGGGTCCTCATTGTTGTCTAGGTTCTCTGGGATTGTGGTTTGTAGGCTGTTTTTCTTTGCTTTATGTTCAAAAATCACTTATGAGTGAGTACATGTGATAATTGTATTTCTGGGTCTGGGTTACCTCACTCAAAATGTGCTTTCTAACTCCATCCACTTTCCTTCAAAATTCAAGCTGTTGTTATTTTATTCTGCTATGTAGCACTCCATTGTGTAAATGTACCATATTTTCCATATGCATTCTTTGGTCAAAGGGGATTTAGGTTGTTTCCACGTTCTGACTATAACAAACAATGCTTCTGTGAACAAAGCTTAGCACATGTCCTTGTGACATGGTTAAGCATCTTTTGGATATATACCCAAAAGTTGTATTACTGGGTATTGAGAAAGGATGTTTCCTAATTTTCTGAGAAATTGCCACACAGATATCCAAAGGGGCTATACCAGCTTGCATTCACACCAGCAATATAGGAGTGTTCCCTTTTCCCCACAACCTCTCCAGCATAAGTTGTCATCAGTGGTTTTGAACTTGGTCATTCTTACAGGTGTAAGATGGAATCTCAGAGTTGTTTTGATTTGCATTTCTCTGATGACTAAAGATGTTGAACATTTCTTTAAGTGTCTTTCAGCCATTTTAGATTCCTCTGTGGAGAGTTCTCTGTTTAGGTCTGTACTCCATTTTATTTATTTTTTCATTGGATTATTTGTTGTTTTGGTGACCAATTTCTTGAGTTCTTTGTATATTATACAAATCAGACCTCTGTCTAATGTAGGGTTAATGAAGATCTTTTCCCATTCTGTAAGCTGTGGTTTTGTCTTGTTGACTGTGTCCTTTGCTTCACAGTAGCTTTTCAGTTTCAGGAGGTCCCATTTATTAATTATTTCTCTCAGTGTCTGTGCTACTGGGGTTATATTTAGGAAGTTGTCTCCTGTGCCAATGCGTTTAAGTTTACTTTCTACTTTCTCTTCTATGAGAACAATATGGCTGGCTTTATTTGAAGTCTTTGATCCATTTGGACATGTGCTTTGTGCATGGTGATAGATATGGGTCTATTTTCATTCTTCTACATGTTGATATCCTCTTATGCCAGGACCACTTGTTAAATATGCTTTCTTTTTTCCATTTGATATTTTTTTGCTTCTTTGTCAATGATCAGGTGTTTGAAGGTGTGTGGATTAATAGCCAAGTCTTTGACTCAGTTCCATTTGTCCTCCTGTCTGTTTTTATGCCAATACCAGACTGTTTTCAGTACTGTAGCTCTATAGTAGAGTTTGAAGTCAGGGATTATGATACTTCCAGAAGTTCTTTTATTGTATAGGATTGTTTTATCTATCCTGAGTTTTTTGCTTTTCCATATGAAGTTGAGTATTGTTCTTTCGAGCCCTGTGAAGAATTTTGCTGGGCATTGCATTGAAGCTGTAGATTGTTTTAGGTAAGATTGCCATTTTTAATATGTTAATTTTACCTACTCAAGAGCATGGTGTCTTCTTCAATTGCTTTCTTAAGATTTAAAGTTCTTGTCATACAAGTCTTTCACTTGTTTGATTAGAGTTACTCCAAGATATTTTACGCTGTTTGTGGCTATTGTGAAGGGTGATGTTTCTCTGATTTCTTCTCAGCCCTTTTATCATCTGTGTACTGATTTTTTTGAGTTAATCTTATATCCTGCTACATTACTGAGAGTGTTTATGAGTTGTAGAAGTTCCTTAGTAGAAGTTTTGGGGTCACTTATGTAAACTATCATATCATTAGCAAATAGTGAGACTTTGACTACTTTTCCAATTTTGGTATCTTATTGCTCTGGCTAGGACCTCAAGAACTATATTGAATAGATATGGAGAGAGCGGACAACCTTGTCTTGTTCCTGATTTCAGTGGGATCGTTGGAGTTTCTCTCCATTTAGTTTGATATTGACTGTTGGCTTGCTGTATACTGACTTTATTATGTTTAGGTATGTTCTTTGTATCCCTATTCTCTCCAAGACTTTTATCATGAATGGATGTTATATTTTGTCAAAAGCTTTTTTTGGCATCTAATGAGATGGTTATGTGGTTTTTATTTTTAAGTTTGTTTATGTGGTGGATTACATTGAGAGATTTTTGTATGTTGAAACATCCCTGCACCTCTGCGATGAATCCAATTTGATTGGTGGATGATGGTTCTGATGTGTTCTTGGATTCAATTTGCCAGTATTTTATTTAGTATTTTTGCATCAATTTTCATGGGTGAGATTGGTCTGTAATTCTCTTTCTTAGTAATGTCTTTGTTTGGTTTGGGTATCAAGGTAATTGTAGCCTCATAAAAAGAGTTTGGCAATGTTTCTTTTGTGTGGAATAATTTGATGAGTATTGGTATTAGTTCTTCTGTGAAAATATTGTAGAATTCTGAGCTGAAGCTATCTGGTCCTGAGATTTTTTTCAGTTGGGAGACTTTTGATGACTGTTTCTATTTCCTCAGCCATTATAGGTCTGTTTAATTTGCTTATCTGGTCTTGATTTAATTTTCGTAAGTGATATTTATCCAGAAAGTTGTCCATTTCCTTTAAGTTTTCCAATTTTGTGGAGTACAGGTTTTCAAAATATGACCTGATGATCCTCTGTATTTCCTCTGTGTCTGTTGTTATGTCCCCTTTTCATTTATGATTTTGTTAATTTGGATATTATCTCTCTGCCTTTTGCTTAGCTTTGATAAAGGTTTGTTTATTTTGTTGGTTTTCTCAAAGAACCAACTCCTTGTATCATTAATTCTTTGTATAGTTTTCTTTGTTTCTATTTTGTTGATTTCAGCTCTCAATTTGATTATTTCCTTCTGTCAATTTCTCTTGGGTGAATATGCTTCTTTTTGTTCTAAAGTTTTCAAATGTTCTGTTAATTCACTACTGTGGGATTTTTTTCTAGCTTCTTTATGTAGGCATTTAGTGCTATGAACTGCTTTCATTGTGTCCCAAACATTTGGGTATGTTCTGTGGTCATTTTCTATTAATTTTAGGAAGTCTTTAATTTCTCCCTTTATTTCTTCCTTGACCCATTGATGATTCAGGTGAACATTGTTTAATTTACATGTGTTTGTGGGCTTTCTGGAATTAGTATTGCTATTGAGTTCTAGTTTTAAACCATGGTGATCTGATAAGATCCATGGGGTTATTCCAATTTTTTGATTTTGCTGAGGTTTGTTTTGTTACCGAGTATGTGGTCAATTTTTGAGAAGGTTCCATGAGTTGCTGAGAAGTTACATCCTTTTATCTTTTGATGGAATATTCTATAGATGTCTGTTAAGTCCATTTGAGTCATAGCATCTGTTAGTTCTCTTACTTCTCTGTTCATTTTTTTCTGACTGACCTGTCCAGTGGTGAGAGTGGACTGTTGAAGTCTCCCACTATTAGTGTGTGTGGTTTAATGTATGATTTAAGCCTTAGAGTGTTTCTTTTACATATGAGTGTATCTGGGGCATAGATGTTCAGTACTGAGATCTCCTCCTGATGGATTTTTCCTGTGACTAATATGAAATGTCCTTCTTTGTTTCTTTTTATTGATTTTAGTTTGAAGTCTATTTTGTTAGATATTAGGATAGCTATACCAGCTTGTTTCTTAGGTCCATTTGATTGGAATATTTTTTCCAAACCCTTTACTCTAAGATGATGTCTGTCTTTGAGGTTATGTGCTTCTTGTATGCAGAAGGATGGATTCTGCTTTAGTATCCTATCTGTTAGCCTGTGCTTTTTAGTAGATGAGTTGAGTCCATTTATATAAGGGATATTAATGACCAGTGATTGCTTTCTCCTGTTAACTTAGTTTTCATTGTTGGTGATGCTAATTTGTGTGTTTTTTTCTTCCTTTGGGATTTGATGCTATGAGTCCATCAATTGTCTGTGTTTTTGTTGATGTAGCCAAATTCCTTGGTTTGGAGTTTTCATTCTAGTATTTTGTGTAGGGTTGGATTTGTGGCTAGGTATTGGTTAAATCTGGTTTTATCATGGAATATCTTGTTTTGTCCTTCTACGGTGATTGAAAGTTTTTCTGGGTATAGTAGTCTGGGCTGGCATCCATGGTCTCTTAATGTCTGCATAATGCTTGACTATGACCTTCTGACTTACATTGTCTCCAATGAAAAGTCAGGTGAAATTCTGATATGTCTGCCTTTATATGTTACTTGGCCTTTTTCCTTTTTTCTTTATTCTGTAAGTTTAGTGTTTGACTATTATGTGACAAGGGGAATTTTTTTTTTTGATCCAGTCTGTTTGGTGTTCCTTAAGCTTCTTGTATCCTTATAGGCATGTCTTTCTTTAGCTTGGGAAAATTTTCTTCTACGATTTTGTTAAATATATTTTCTTTGCTTTTAAGTTGAACTTCTTCTCCTTCTTCTATACCTATTATTAGGTTTGCCCTTTTCATGGTGTCCCATATATCCTGGATATTTTGGGTTAACCTTTTTTTAGATTTAATGTTTTCTTTGACTGACAAGTTTATTTCTTCTATTGTATCCTCAACGCTTGAGATTCACTCTTCAATCTCCTGTATTCTGCTGTTCATGCTTGCATTTGTGGTTCCTGATAATTTTCTCATGATTTCTGTTTCTATAATTCCCTCAGCTTGTGTTTTCTTATTGTTTCTATTTCACCTTTCAAGTCTTGATTAGTTTCTTTCATATTTTTGATTTCTTTTTTTCCATATTCTTTTATTTTTTTTCCATCCAAAATAAATTTTACATTTCCTCCCCTTCTCCCAGTCCCCCCCCGTTCCCCCCATTCCTCCTCCCTCCCCCTGCTTTCTTAAAAGAGGGCATGATGCCCTGGCCTGTGGGAAGTCCAAGGCCCTACCCCCTCCATCCCGGCCTAGGAAGGTGTGCATCCAAATAGACTAGGTTCCCAAAAAGATAATACATGCAGAAGAGATAGGTCCTAGTGTCATTGTTGATGGCTTCTCACTCTGCCCCCATTGGAAGCCACATTCAGAGAGTCCGGTTTGATCATATGCTCGTTCAGTCCCAGTCCAGCTGGATTTGGTAAACTCCCATTAGTTCGGGCACACTGTCTCAGTGGGTGGACCAAACCCTCATGGTCCTGACTTCCTTGCTCATCTTCTCCTCCCTCTGCTCTTAGACTGTACCTTGGGAGCTCAGTCCATTGCTTTGATGTGAGTGTGGGTCTCTGACTCTACCTCCATCCATGGGATGGAATTTCTAGGTGATATTCAAGATATTCATCATTGTGACTATCGGACAAGGCTAGTTCAGGCACCCTCTCCTCTGCTGCCCAAGGACCTAGGTAGGGACATCCTCGTGGACACCTGTGATCCCCTCTAAAGCCAAGTCTCTTGCCCATCCTAAAATGGCTCCCTTAATGTAGATATCTTCTTCCCTGCTCCAATATCTGCCCTTCCTCCATCTCCACCCTCCCACACTCCAACCTCTCCCCAGTCCTTCCTTTCTCCCTTCTCCTTCCCCCTCTCCCCTTCCCCCACCCCCCTACCCCCACTTTTATCCCTATCCCCGTGCTTCCAACTTTTGCCTGGTGATCTTGTTTGCTTCCAATTTCCAGGAGGATATGTATATGCTTTCTTTGGGTTTACCTTGCTATTCAGCTTCTCTGAGTTTGTGAGCTATAAGCTTAGTGTCCTTTGTTTTATGGCTAGGGTCCACTAATGAGTGAGTACATACCATTATCATATTTCTGGGTTTGGGTTACCTCACTCAGAATAGTGTTTTCTATTTCCATCCATTTGCATGCAAAATTCAAGATGTCGTTGTTTTTTACCGCTGAGTAGTATTCTAATGTGTATATATTCCACACTTTCTTGATCCATTCTTCCATTGAGGGGCACCTAGGATGTTTCCAGGTTTTGGCTATTACAAACAATGTTGCTATGAACAGAGTTGCACAAATGCTTTTGTAGTATGATTGGACTTCTCTTGGGTGTATTCCCAAGAGTGGTATTGCTGGATCCTGAGGTAGGTTGATTCCCAATTTCCTGAGAAACTGCCACACTGATTTCCAAAGTGGTTGCACAAGTTTGCATTCCCACCAGCAATCGATGAGAGTTCCCCTTACTCCACATCCTCTCCAGCATAGGCAATCATTGGTGTTTTTTTAATTTTAGCCATTCTGATAGGTGTAAGATGGTATCTCAATGTTGTTTTGATTTGCATTTCTCTGATGGCTAAGGAAGTTGAACATGATCTTAAGTATCTTTAGCCATTCGAACTTCTTCTGTTGAGAATTCTCTATTCAGGTCCTTTTTCCTGGTTTTCTTTAAGGGATTTGCTGATGTCTTCCAATTATTTTTTTGTCTTTTCCTTCATTTCTTTGAGGGAATTTCTCATTTCCTCTTTAAGAGTTTCAGACATTCTCCTGAAGCTTTTTTTCTGGTCATTTTTTTCTGCTTCATTTTTATTTGGCTTTTCAAGACTTGCTGTTGTAGGGTGTTTAGGTTTTACTGGTGTTGTGTTGCTCTTTGTGGTGTTGCATGTATTCTTATGTTTTCTACTCCTTTTTTTCTCAAATATATGTGTTTGGGGCTGTCTGTGATTCTGTTGATTAGTCTTCTAGGTGCCAGTGAATCCAAGGCTCAGAATGTTGTTCCTTGTGGTACAGTTAGTGCCATAGTTCTAGTTCCCCCTTTGGTCACTCCATGTTCCTGGAGGTCACTCAGAGCTCCTGGGCTTTGCTCCACTCCCTTGGAGTTTGCTGTCTCAGACCTGCTCTAGCCTAGGTTGTTGGCTTTGACCTGTTTCTGTCAATCCTGGTCTGGATATTCTCCTGCAGTGGTCCCTGGCTTGGAGTTGGTCCTGCAAATTTCTCAGGCTCTGGTCTTTCCCTCTGAGATCCCTGACTCATATCTGGACCCACAGAGATCTCTTGTTCCTGCCTACTCTCTCAGATGTCCCAGATTCATGTTCGGATTGGCATAGGTCCTGGCTCAGGTCTACTTCCTCAGAGGTCCTAGACTCAAGCCCAGACCCACAGAGGTCCTGGCTTAGGTATATTCCCTTGTAGGTCCTAGATTCACACCCTTGGTGGTCTCTGGCTCTGGTTCACTCACTCAGTGGTTGCTCCCCTGTACCTGTTCCTGTGGAGTTCACTGTTTCAGGTCTGTTTTGGCCCAGGGTACTGGCTAAGTCGTGGTCTGCAAATATCCCTGGACTGAATCTGGTGCCACTCCTGTGTAGAGTGCTTTCTCAGGCCCACTCTGGCCTAGGTAACTAGTTCAGTCCCACTCCTGTGGAATTTGTTGTGTCAGGCCAACTCCAGCCCAAGTTGGAGATTCTTCCAATGAAATTGTTTTATAGTAAGTGTTTACAATTCCAAGCATGCGCCTTTTCTTTTGTTCCACAATGGTTTTATCATTCAGGAACCTGCAGGTTTTCATGAAATTTTGAAAGGCTGCTTTTCTGCCAAAAGGTCACTAAGGTTGCATTGAATGTGCAGCTCATTTTGTGAATATTACTTTTAAAAAATCATTACCCTCTAATCCACTTGCATTGGCTAGTTTTTTTAAATCATGTTATTTCTTTCAGTGATGTCTTACAGTTAGTACATAAGTGTTTTTACATTCATAGTTAAATTCATTCCTAGCTATTTTGCTATTAAGTAAAATTGCTTCATTAATTTTTCTTTTTTTTGTTCCTCTGTGCTTCTGTATAGCAACATAAAGGAATGCCTACAAGGAGACAAAATAGTAATCACACTAAACTAGAAGTTAAGCAAGACTTTTACTTTGCCACTTTGGACTCTTCATATGTCAAAGTTAATAGGAAAAGGATATAGTCATTGTGCTGAGTAGGATAACTGATTTTGACTACCAAAAGGAAGTTGGGCAAGTTCCTCATCATGAAGATTAGAATGAGTATATATAGCTCTCCCCCATGGTAGGTATCATTGCAATTATCCTTATTACACACATTACCTATTACAGTTTCCTAACAATGACTTTGTTTGGTTAAACTAACAATTTTATATTGACTTCATCAAATAATCTAAAAGTGTTATATACTACTTTATTTTCCAATACATGTGAAAGTGCTTCTCAAACATCTGGTACCATTTTTTGAGTGCAGTTATCTAGTCTTTGAATTTTTCTAGTGACACTTGCATTTAAATTGTAGCTTTACACAGACATAGTGGTAGTTCATAAAACTCCATCACTCAGATGACTGAGGCAGAAGCATTATAAATTCAAGATCAGCTTGGGATGAATAACTCCCTTAAGAGTATTTGAGACCCTGTGTAATATTTGAGAAACCTTATATTTGTTTCTTTCTTGTCTTGGTGTTAAAACACCATGATAAAAGCCACTTAAGGAAGAAACTATTTTTGCTAATGCTTCTAGGTTATGGACCATTACTGTTTTGAGTAATAACATCAGGGTCTTGAAGCAGTTGGTCGCATCTCATCTGTAGTCAGAAATACAGAGCAATGGAAACATGCCTACTAGTGTTCAGTTTGTTTTCTACACTTGCATAGCTCAGAATCTCCTGTCCAGGTAAAGGTCCTTCCAGCATTTATGGTAGGTTTTCACACAAATGGTTATCCAATCAGGTTACTCCCAACTGAAATAGTCAGAGGCCTATCTTCTATAATATTCTAGATTTTGTCCAGGTAACACTAGCAATTATAGACCCCATTTCAAAAAAAAAAAAAAAAAAAAACAAATGAAAAACTAAAAATAGTCTGAAATTAATTAATAACTATGTAGTTTCAAGTCTTCTACTATTCTTTTCCTTTCCTGTCTCTCCTTATGTCATTAAGTTAACATAGGTAATACTTATTTCAATAACTTTTAAAAATAAACTTCAGGTATATTTAGAAATATTTACCTAGTCTTTGGTCACACCTCACTGAACCCAATATCTCAGAGCTAACAAGGGGCAGACCTAGTTAATACTTAGATGGGAGAAATATTTATTCAATATTCTAATATTTAGGGAATTATCACAGAACCTACTGAAGAAATTTTAATAATATGTGGCCAAATAGCACATCTGCTCTTTATGTTCAACCAGATATTTATTGCAGCCTCTACCAGGTTTAGGAAATAATTGCTTACATTCTGTTAGTGATGGGTACAATGCTCTCTGCATAATAACAAGATTGCACAGGTAGTAGTGCTATTGGAATGGTTTCTATCTAAACCATTTTCTCATAAAAGCTATTAAACATTTCTTACTTGAGTATAGAATCTTCTAGGTACACATTTAGTTCAAATTACATATTGTTAAATGGCCATACTTTCAATTTCATAACATTTTATTTTTGACTTGAGTATTATATTCATAAACAATGTCTTTTTATTCTTTACTAATACAAATTTTGTTGAAGTAAATTGTATCTCATACTTTATGCTTTATTTTAGCATGGCTTATTTTCCTTAGTTCTTTTTCTCTCAGTTTAATTCTGTTTCTGTATTTCAATCATCTCTTCTATAAATAGAGCATTGTTTACCTATTTTCTTTCTCAATAACCTATTATGACAATTTCTGCTTTCAATTAGATTTTGTATTTCATTGACATTTAACATGTTAATAAACAATGCCTAGACTGTTTTGCTATCTTTCAATATTACATTTTTTATTTTAAAAATACCCTTATCTCTATCATAGATTTCTTCAAACTGTTAGCTTCTTTTAAAGTCATTTTTAATTGAAAATAGTTTTTGTCATTGAAGATACTTTGATTATGGTTTCCCATTATGCAGGTCCTCCCAGATTTTCCTCACTTTGAAACTCACCTAAATCTTGCTTTCTATAATTAGCATGCAATTAGGTACTACTACTACTACTAATAATAATCCAAACCAGAATATGACAAAAGAGTAAGAAAAAAGAGCCAAAAGAAAGGAATAAGAAACACATACAGACCCTGAGACACACACATTTACACATACAGAAAATGCACAAAAATAAAATGGAAGCCATAATATATACGCAAAAAACATGGAAGAAAACAAATTCCCCTGACAATGCATTGTGAGACTAAATACCTCCAAAAGTACCATTGGATTCTTTGTGTTTACCATCTACACCAGGACATGGAGCCTCCCTTAAACTGTTTTGTATACAGTGAGACTCCTTATGGGAAATCTAATTTTTCCTTTGCCAGCAGTTATCAGTTAGAGATAAACTGTTAGAGATTTCAATGTGTTGTATCTACTTCCCCTCTCTGCTTCTTCCCAGCCTGTTTCCTTTCTTGCTTTCCTATCTGGTCCAACCTGTATGCCTTCTTTTGAACTTTTGATTATATTTTACATGTCCATTGTAAGATATTCATGGGCTTATATTTTAATTATAGAAATTATATAGGGAATGATAATATATGCTTAAAGTTTATCACCTATTTAAATTTCATACTATATCACCTTTCAGAGAGTCAAATTAAAAATATCATAACTCATCTCATCCCTTGTATTTTTTTGCTATTCAAATATATTAAAGCTGCATTCTTTAGAAATTATAACAAGCAAGAACTACGTTTTGCTTAACAGTCATACATTTCATAAAAATTATGAAAAGTAGTACTTTGTACTTAGTTACTTACTTAGTACTTCTGAAGGTTTTTTATTTATTGCCAAATGTGTCATTTTTCTCTTTAGTAATCATTTCCTTCTATAGGAAAGAATTTATTTGCAGTAAACTAAAGAAAAACTCCTTTAAACTCTCTTGTTTTACTTTTTTCTTGATCACCTCTTTCAAACACATACACACTCCCACACATGAGAGAAAGAGAAAGGGAGAGAGACAGAGATCCCTCTGATTTTCTCTCTCTCCTTTCCTCCTTTCCCTGTGTCTTCAAAGACTGCCTCTGGATGTGCAGTGCTGGGGTAACTTTTCCTCAGAACCCCAAAGATTGTGTTCCCTGTGTTATACTCACCATAGTTATAACTGGAAACCCATAGTTATCCAAATTATTGTCTTTTATACATAATGTATTTGATTTTCTTGCATGTGTATAGTATAGATATAAAGTATTCATATATGTAAATTTGTGTGTGAGTGTGTGTAAATACTTGGGAGCATGAGTGTGTGTGTGTTTATGTGAAGGACAAATATTAACATTAGGTGTCTTTCTTAGCTGTTCTCCTCCTAATTTTTTTGAGACAAAATATCTTGCTGAACTCGCTAACTCAGCTAGTCTAGTTGACTGGCGTATTCTAGGGATCTGTCTCTCTCTGCCTGTTTGCAATTACAGCTGTGTGCTTCTGTTTTTGGCTTTTGATTTAGGTACTGGGGATCTGAACAAGGGTCTTTATGCTAGGACAACAATTCTTTTTTTTTACTTATTTATTTTTCCATACATTGTTTTGTTTTATTTTTTCCATTCAAGAACATAATTAAAGAAATAAATTTTTTTTCCTTTCTTCCCCTTCTCCCGGTCCCCTCCCACTACCCCTCCACCCCTCCTCCCTCCCCCTTCTTCCTTGAAAGAGGGCATGGTGCCCTGCCCTGTTAGAAGTCCAAGGCCCACCCCCATCCCTCCTGGCCTAGGAAGGAGTGCATTCAAAAAGACTCGGTTCTCAAAAAGATAATACATGCAGAAGAGATAGGTCCTGGTGTCATTATTTGTGGGTTCTCCATCTGCCAACTTTCGCCGCCACATTCAGAGAGTCTGGTTTGATCATATGCTCATTCAGTCCCAGTCCAGGTGGATTGGTGTGCTCCCATTAGTTCAGGCACACTGTCTCAGTAGGTGGACCAGCCCCTCACGGTCCTAACTTCCTAACT
>PVIU01010356.1:0-48265 GCA_004026605.1 Ondatra zibethicus | reverse complement strand
ACAACAATTCTTTAGCAACTTAGTCATTTCCCAAGTCTCTTAAACCTATCTCTTGGACTTGAAGGGAGATGGCTCCTTGATGTTCAGCTCACTACTTCAAACGTGTTTCTGTGTCATTGAGCAGATCTATATCATATTACATTTGTAATGTGTAGTTTATTGTTTCTGGCTTCCCTCACTCAGCATGTAGCTCTGAATATCCAGCCACCTCATTGAATTTATGAGAGGTTATTATTTTTATAATACCTTAGCAATTTTGTGTAGCCTTCTATAATGTGTCTCAATCAATCTTCTTAAGCAATAGCAACACTACTATTTTATGAACTCAGACTTCCAACTTACACATAAATTAAATTTCATATTTATTATAAAAATATTATGAATAAAGTTTCTATTGATATGGATAGACAAGCTTTTGACAACTGGTATCTTTATTTCTCTTGGATAAACACCAAGGAGTATAAAAAAGTTAAGGGAAACATAATCATTTATTTTTGTAAAAACTTTGTTGCTTTCCTCAACTGCTAAAACTGAGTTTACTGTCCTCTTATACAATCAGAATTTCTATTGCACTCAGGGAACAAATTTTATAAGACAGCAAGTGTACCACTAGATGCTGATATTGTGTAGGTTGTGAGATTTGAACCCACCTAGACAATGACTTTGGCACACTGCTGAGGGTTCAGTTCATATTTATCTTTCAGATCCTTTCCAATTTTTATCATTATTTTCAATTGTTCATTAGTTCCATAAAAGATACTTTATGGCAAATATATCCAGCTGAACAAACTGAATATAATGTTATGTTTTTTGTTAGTAAAATATTATGATGATATTCATTGCCCATATGTGTGCATATGTGCTCCAGCATTAGGTTATTGCCTACCAACTTTACTTTACCTGAATTCCAGTCCCATGCATAGCAATCTCTGGGGTTCTAAAGTATATTCACTTTCAGATTACTATACTCTTTTGTAATTCAATATATCAGAAGATCCACTTCATGTTTATGCTGTAGATTTGGGTGCCAATTCATCTGGCTGAAATTCTACAGCAACAAGCTCTCCTACACAAAACCTTACATTTTCACAGTCAGTTTCTAGAACTGAATCTAAGAAAAGGGTGAAGTGAGCAAAGTCTTCTGCTCATTCAGTATTTATTTCGTTTCTGGAGTTCAGGGTCTTTTCTTCTCCTGACAACCTTTCGTGGAAAAATCCTCTGAGGAGCTTATCAAATCTAATCTCTAATTATTATTCTGCCAAAAGGAATTTGCATTCAACAGAGGTTAAGGCCTTAGTAAGAGTAGAGCTTTTCCACTTTTAAAATGTTTGGAAAAGGCATTTTGGAAAAACAAAACAAAACAGTGCCAAAGAGAGAAAAGTGGATGATGCTTTTAAAATCATGAGCTTTAGAAAATCCCTCCATAGTAAGTAATCCAATTAAAGCAGATCCTTAAACTTAAACAGCCTTCCTTCTTGAATTTATTCTTGTCTGAAAAACAAAATGCAAAACTGAATATAGTGCAAATAAGTGTTTTTTTTTAATTTGTCTATGAAAGGAATTAAACTGGCAATATGATTACAATTTCTCGAGTACTATTTTATTTGCTGTAGGTGGTCAGTGCTCTCTGAATAAGTCAACTGGGAGAACACTATGTGTCAGTTAAATAAAAGTCAGCATAGAAAACAGAACTCAAACAGTATTGCACCAACAATGAAATCTAATCAAATATCTCCATTATTCAACATGCATTTCACAAATATCAACTTATTATTTTGTAGTACTTTAAAATATCACTTGGATATAATAACAGTAAATTTTCTCTTATTGAATAGTGGCTGACAAACTTTATAAATTGTTGGGATCAATTGTTAGTGTTCTGGTTTATTGGACATTATAGAAAGTGTGAGATGAAAACCAGCAGCCAAATTAGGACACAGATGTGTAGTGGGTTCCAACTTCAGTCAACCAGAATTTTCAGAAAAGAAAACAGCCATCTTCATTCTACATACTGTATACCCTTATAGTTTGCTTGGGGATAAATTAATAACCTGTGGAATTTTGCTGTCACCTTGAATATTCAAGTTTGGTCACAGCAGCAATGGCATCTAGTGAGTGTCTGGACAGACTAGAAGCCTATCTACATCTTCTCTAGCTTCTGTTTAGAGAACTAATCTATCCAAGTATGATAACCTTCACCTGAAGAAATCTGAGGATAGGATGGGAGGCCAAGTAACCCATGCTCCAATGCCTAGGCCTGTTGTAACACTTATAAACCCTGCCTCCTACCTTGCATTGGATGGTCTGGAACACAATGAAATTCCAAGACAAAACAGCACAAAATCAATCAAAGAGAGTGGGGATCCCACTCAACTACAGCCTTATAAAATGTGATTTTCCTTCCATCTATTAAAAAAAATAAAACATGGCAAAGTAAAGAGTCTGTGTTGTTCTCATCTAAATCTTTCTTAAAACCACCACTCTTGCTTATTGGAGACAGCATGAGCTATTGGGTGCTGCCTCTGAGTGCTGTGGGGACTGCTCAGGTGTTGGCAGCCAATGGTGACAGCTCCTCAAGAAGCAAAGAAGAGCAAAGGTGTTCTGTGCTTAGCCCTTTCCCCCAAATTACAGAAGAAGGTGGTGCACACAGTCATACCTAAGACCTAGAGACAGCTGTTGAGGTTATTGGTCTGCAATGTTCAGTCTGCTGGTGATGGTGATTGAACTGCCTAGGGAAGTTCTCTTCTTCTTCTTAAAATTGTCTGTATACTTCCCACTTTCTCTTCTTCCTCTTCCTCTTCTTCTTCTTCTTCTTCTTCTTCCTCTTCTTCTTCTTCTTCTTCTTCTTCTTCTTCTTCTTCTTCTTCTTCTTCTTCTTCTTCTTCTTCTTCTTCTTCTTCTTCTTCTTCTCCTTCTTCAAACAGAATTAATTCACTTTTATTTTCCTTGTATAAAAACCCTTATGTGGTGGCCACAGCTGGAGCCTGGGTTCTCTGAACAGAGACTCTGGTGTGGGTTTTCACAAGATGGTCAGTGAATTCCTGATAAGTAGACTTGGTGAACACAGTCTCTTTCCAGAGGTCGGGGGTCAGGTAGCTATAGGTCTTAGAGATGGCATCAAAGGTGGCCTTGGCAAAGTTGCCCAGGGTGGCAGTGCAGCCCCTGGCTGATGTGTAGCAGTCATCAATGCCGGCCATCATCAGTAGCTTCTTGGGCACAGGGGCAGAGGCTATGCCAGTGCCTCTGGGGGCAGGGATGAGACACAGCAGCACAGAACCACAGAGGCCTGTCACTTTGCACGGAACAGTGTGGGGCTTGCCAGTCTTGTTCCCCCAGTAGCCTATCCGCACAGGGCAATGGAAAGCTTGGCCAGGATGATGGCCCCTCGGATGGCAGTGGCTACCTCCTTGGAGCACTTAACACCGAGACCTACGTGACCCTTGTAGTCCCCAATAGCGACGAAAGCCTTGAACCTGGTCCGCTGGCCTTCCCTAGTTTGCTTCTGCACTGGCATGATCTTCAGAACCTCATCCTTTAGGGATGCTCCCAGAAAAAAGTCAATAATCTCAGACTCCTTAATGGTCAGGGAGAACAGGTAGATCTCCTCTAGGGACTTGATCTTCATGTCCTTAAGCAGGCGAACCAGCTTGGTGACAGGAATCCACTCCTTATCTTCAGCTTTACCTCCACGAGCCCCGCGGCCTTGGCCTCGACCACGGCCTCGACCACGACCGAGGCCCCTCAGACCGCTGCCAAATCCTCCGCAGAAGCCGCCATGGTCTCTAATCCTGGGCCCCCGGGTCCTCTGGGCCCTCCCGCTGCACAGGCGTCATCCGCCATTTGGTGTTTTACAGAAGAAGAAGAAGCCCCACTTTCTCTTCTATCAGGTTCAGTGTGGTTGGATTTATATTGAGGTCTTTAATCCATTTGGAATTGATTTTTCTGCATGGTGATAGATAAGGATCATTTTCATTCTCCTACAGGTTGGCATCCAGTTATGCCAGCACCATTTGTTGAAGATGCTTTCTTTCTTCCATTGTATAATTTTAGCTTCTTTGTCAAATATGAGTTGTTCATAGGTTTGTGGATTAGTATCCGGGTCTTCCATTCGATTCCATTGGTCAACGTCTCTGTTTCTATGCCAATACCAAGCTGTTTTCATTATTGTAGCTCTGTAATAAAGTTTGAAGTCTGGGATGATAATGCCTCCAGAAGTTCGTTTATTGTATAGGATTGTTTTGGCTATCCTGGGCTTTTTGTTTTTCCATATAAAGTTGATTATTGTTCTCTCAAGGTCTAAGAAGAATTTTATTGGGATTTTGATGGGGATTGCATTGAAACTATAGACCACTTCCTGTGTATAACCCCAGTGGCACAGACAATAAGAGCCACAATGAATAAATGGGACCTCCTTAAACTGAGGAGCTTCTGTAAAGCAAAGGACACTGTCATTAAGATAAAAAGGCATCCTACTGAATGGGAGATGATCTTCACCAACCCCACATCAGACAAAGGTCTGATCTCCAAAGTATATAAAGAACTCAAGAAACTAGACATTAAAATTCTAAATAAACCAATTAAAAAATGGGGTAATGGTCTGAACAGAAAATTCTCAACAGAAGTTCGAATGGCCAAAACATACTTAAGGTCATGTTCAACTTCCTTAGAGATCAGGGAAATGCAAATCAAAACAACTTTGAGATACCAACTCACACCTGTCAGAATGGCCAAAATCAAAAAACACCAAGGATAGCATAAGCTGGAGAGGATGTGGAGTAAGGGGAACACTCATCCATTGCTGGTCCAGCCACTTTGGAAATCAGTGTGGCGGTTTCTCAGGAAATTGGGGATCAACCTACCTCAGGATCCAGCAATACCACTCTTCGGAATATACCCACGAGATGCCCAACCATACTACAAAAGCATTTGTTCAACTGTGTTCATAGTGGCATTGTTTGTAATAGGCAGAACCTGGAAACAACCTAGGTGCCCCTCAATGGAAGAATGGATAAAGAAAATGTGGTATATTTACACACTAGAATACTACTCAGTGGTAAAAAACAATAACATCTTGAATTTTGCATGCAAATGGATGGAAATAGAAAACACTATCCTTAGTGACATAACCCAGATCCAAAAAGATGAATATGGTATGTATTCACTCATTAGTGGACTCTAACCATAAACAAAGGACATTAAGCCTATAGTACACAAGCCTAGAAAAGCCAAATATCAAGGTATACCCAAAGAAAAACATATATAGATCCTCCTGGAAATTGGAAGCAAACAAGTTGGCCAGGCAAAAGTTTGGAGCACAGGGCTGAGGGTAAGGGTGGGGGTAGGATTGGGGGAGGGGAGAGGGGGAAGGAGAGGGGAGAAGGGAAGTACTGGGGAGAGCCTGGGAGAGTGGGAGGGTGGAGATAGAGGAAGGGCAGATATTGGAGCAGGGAAGAAGATATCTACATTAAGGGATCCATTTTAGGGTTGCAGGAGACTTGGCTCTAGGGGGGGACCCAGGTGTCCACGGGGATGTCCCCAGCTATGTCCTTGGGCAGCAAAGGAAAGGGTGCCTGAACTGGCCTTGTCCCATAGTCACACTGATGAATATCTTGAATATCACCATAGAAATTTCATTCCATGGATGGAGATAGAGACAGAGACCCACATCCACATCAGAGCAATGGACTGAGCTCCCAAGGTCCAGGTGAAGAGCAGAGGGAAGGAGAAGATGAGCAAGGAAGTCAGGGCTGCGTGTGGTTGATCCATCCACTGAGACAGTATGCCTTATCAAAAGGGAGCTCACCAAATCCAGCTGGACTGGGACTGAATTAGCATGTGATCAAACTGGACTCTCTAAATGTGGCTGCCAAAGGGGACAGACTAAGAAGCCATCCATAATGGCATGAGGACCTCTATCTTCTGTATGCAATGGCTCTTGGGGACCCTAGTTTATGTGGATGCACAGCTTCCTAGGCTGGGATGGAGAGGGGAGGGCCTTGGAATTCCCACAGGGCAGGGTAGCCTGCCCTCTCTTATGTATGGAAGGGGAGGGAGGAGGGTTAGTGGGAGAGCGAGTGGGGAATGGGAGAAGGGGAGGAAGTGTCTCTTTTTGAATGGAAAAATAAAAATAAATAAATACAAAAAGTAAAAAAGAAAAACAAAAAAACCCAAACAAACAAACAAAAAATTAAAGTGTTTGTCTTTTCAAATGCAATTGAATTCATGAATGGGTTATTAAATAAGAAGTGCTTAAGATTAAGGGTTAAATAACAAAAAAACTTTGTCAAAAAAGAGCAGTGTTCACTGATGTAAAATAAAATAAATTAATAGACAGGGGATCAATAGTGCTCAGACCTGAGTTTTAGTGGACATTGGTAGTGGTTTTCTTATTGACAAGATGTCTATTTTTGCCAAAAGAAATTACCCAGAGAGCAAGAGTACTGTCAGTTTCTTAAGACCTTGTAGAGCTGCTGTCTACATCATTGACATTAACCTCAGATTCAATTTGTGTATGCAACATCTTTTAGTGCCAAGATGGAAACTCAGCAGAGAAAATATCTATTTATAGAGAATTCTTAGAGACAAATTTTTGCAATTGCTATAAAAATGAAAACAATGAGCAATTAGGATATTGGCTTAGGTCAAAAATAGCCTTGTCCTTATTGCTTTAAGTAGTAAATTGACAGATCATCTTGGTAATAAAGAAGAGTAGTCAACAATTCAAGAATGCAAAAACTTTCTGTTGGCACAGTGCAGTATACTGAATCTAAATACATCAAAATGGAAAATTTTCACAGCATAGCTTTTCCTGATGCTTGTTGATACACAGAGTATATCTGTAATTGTATTGACTATAATTTTTACATATATTGATCATATTTAGTTTTTATTGTAATGCATTACTTACATAATTTATACTCTTCTGAGAGGAATCCCTAAACCAGTATTAAAAAGTAATAGCTTTGTGTGAATTGTGTGATTTGTCTTGGACAGTATGACATGATACAATAAGAAAGTTTTAGCTATAGCATTTTTAAAAAATTCTATTAATATTTTTTTTCTGGCACATGTGAAAGTCTGAGGAAAACTTAAGAATCAGTCTTTGACTTCCACCTTATTTGAGGTTTAAGATAGGGAGGTGTTCTTTTTTTTTTGCTACCACTTACATCTAGAAAAAATAACCTGTGAGTTTCCCCGGAATCTCCTGTCTCTGCCCCCATTATCTGTAGAAGCCCTCTGATTACACAGTTGCACTACGATTGATTTGAAGAGTCTACACTCAGAACCTCATACGTGTGACAAGAATTTTACCAACTGAGATATAGCCCTAGTCCTAGCATCTATATGTTTTCGTTTTTGCTTTATTTTCCTAAGTCAGGTTAACAAAAACTTTGATTTATCAGTATCTTAGTTTCTCCAGTCATAATGTATGGACAATTTGTACTTCTTATCTAAAGATCAAATACTATTTGAAATGAGGAAAACTCCTTTTAACTTGCTATCAACTTACTGAACAAAATTTATTTCAACTGCTCAATCCTGTTTCTTTATGTTCATAATAACCTGTCTTTCATAATGAACACCTTTAGGTCTGTGGTAAATAGAGCTTGAAACATGAGCTTGAAAAAAATTCTGCAATATGAATGGGTTAGTGTACGGAATAAACTTTATGATGTCAACAAGTCAATGAATGGAGAAAATTCAAAGTTTGCCACCATTCCAAGGAAAGTGAGATTCATTCCCTGTCCTACTATGGCATCTCTTTCACCAAGTGAAAGTTTGAAAATGAATGAGGTTTAGGACAAATAAACTGACTGTGTGGCACAGAGTTTCTCTGAGAAGTGCTGGTTCCTTAATGATGCATGGGAAAGACAGGTTCTGTGGTACAGTGAAAAGTTAATGAGTGAAGCTCAGGAGACATTGCATGCCAGTGTGAGTACACCACTAATCTTGTGGAAAGCTGAGGCTGGTATTCTAGCTGGAACAATAAGATGTTCCCACTGGCTCAGCTTGCTCTCTATGTAATACAGAATTAGCACCAGAATCATTTTCAACCAGCACTGACTTTTGCATGATACTGAATCACTACTTTATTTTCTCCAACAATAGACTGTTTTATTTCCTCTTAATTCCTCGAAACGGTGGCTATGGGAAAGCCAGTCTGCCTTCTGTATCTCGATAGCTATCTCAGTCCTGCCTACCTTTCAAGAGGCGTCGTCATACATAAAGTAAGAATCTATGAGCTTGGAAGCCTAATGGCTAGGACTCAAATCTCAGTTGCTCTGGTTATAAGACACTCAATGTGTTACTATCTCAGGATCACAGTTTACTCAGATGGTAAGTATAAATAACAGAAATATATAGTTAACTCTTTATAGGCAATAGCGATGGGGAAATTTTAAAACACAAAGAAAAGCACCTCCTATATATCAGTATTCAATACAAGTTCCTATTTTCTTAGATCTATACAAAATTGATTACTGAGCATTGACAGTCTTAAAAGCAGCACTTGCTGACTGAAGTAAGGGAAGGAATTTTCCAGTTATTGGGCAAATATATTGGAGCATTACATGGTGCCAAGCATTTACTCTCCAATAATGATATACATTCTTTGTGCAAAGAAGAGACAATTGAAGGCCTTGAACTACCAGCTAATATCCAACAGAAGTAGTGTTTGAGATCTCAGAGCCCTCTGCTCCAGGAATGGGCCTGTTATCTTATAGAAGTTCAGGCTATTTGTATATTTGCTCACTCTTGGTCATTTATGGCCTAGTCTTAATGATTTCAAAGCAATTGATGAGATTTGGATGCAAGGGATCTTCCACAGTCTCAGATGTTTCACTTGAGCTCAGATAACTGTCACTGTTTAATATGGTTTGGAAACTTTAATATGTGGGGATCATCTGGAAGAAATAGATTGAAGTGCAAAGAGCATGTGACTTATAAGGCTTGGCTCTCCCATCTTCCTGACTTTTTTCTCTTCTTCTGGATAGACTCAGATGTAGGAACACAACCACACTCTCCTGCTTCTTAACTTTCCCTGCCATGATGCTCTGTTCCCTAACCTGTAAATCTAAATAATCACTTGTAATTTTAATATGTTTCTTTTTAATATGTAATTTTAATATGTTTCTTGTCAGGTATGTGGTCACAGTAACAAGTAAGCTAACTAACACAACTGCTTCCTATGTATTGCCCAGATAGAAGCACACTCATGGAGGAGACCTTAGTAAACAAGCCAATATTTATCATTAAAGGTAGTCCTGAAACACTGGAACTGAATTGGGTTCATTGCTTGAATTTTGATAGCTGTAGTTTGACTTAAGTTGGGAAAGTGAGAAAAACAAATGTCTACTGGGAGAGAGTGGGATGAAGATTTGGGCAGGTTACTGGGGCAAGAAAACAGACATTTCTGATCTGAGATGGGACCTGAAATTAACAATTGCAATGTTATAAATTAGAGAATGTCCAAAATCAAATCAAATAAATAATAGCAAAGAAGCCCAACTCTGTCCAAGATATGGACTGACCTGAATTGAGTTACAATTTCTTTGAGATTTATGTCCTGGGTAATGAGAAGGGAAATGGAGATTGAGACCTAATGGCCCAGTACAAGGGATACTAGGAGAACCATGTGTCAATTTCCATTGTGGGAGGACACAAGGGTTAGAGTCTTGGGTTCAGAATATCACATGCTGCCATAGAAACCCAATATTAGCAAAAATCTTAAAATGTTAACCCTCTGTGTAGTTCTTTTAATGGAATTTTTAAATGACTATAAAAAGAATCTTTTACTACTACTTCCATAATAAGTGACAGAGAGGATGGAATCTTTGAGTCTCATTTTATGGTCTGCTACATTAACCAGAGAGCAAAGCAAAGGGATGAAGTTTCTTTAGGCTGCTGCTCTTTTGGAAATCTTTTATGCACTAATGATATCCAGGATCCAATAGTCTAAGGAAACAATTTTTATAAACTTATACAAAATTACTGTTGTAAATATGCTCTACGTTACTTGCACATATTCAAATGATGTGGGATTCCCATCTGTATGCTGTGAATACAATTGGTTAATGAATAAAGAATCTGCCTTGGTCTGTGATAGGAGAGAACTTAGCTAGGTGGGGAAAACTAAAATGAATGTTGGGAGAAAGAAGGCGGTGTCAGAGAGAAGCCATGTAGCCCTGTCAGAGACAGATGCTGGAATTTTACCCGGTAAGCCACAGCCTTGTGGCAATACACAGATTAACGGAGATGGGTTAAATTAATATGTAAGAGTTAGTCAATAAGAAGCTAGAGCTAATAGAACAAGCACTGATTTAATTAATACAGTTTCTGAGTGATTATTTCAAGGCTGAGCAGCCGGGAACAAACTAGTGACCTCCTACAATTCACAAAGGTTAGTGATTTCTACTAAAGCTTATATATTACCTAAGGAAAACTGATAGCCAAGGTCTTCATCTAAGTCCCAGAATGGTAGACAGGATGACACTGCAATGTGATTGGTTTCATTCGTATCCCCATGCATTTAATTTAATAATGCCCAAATCAGTACTCCGTGAAGGAATCCACAGGCTTTTCTCAACTAGTATGGGGAAAATGTGAAGATGTGCATTAAAACTCCTGTGCTGGAGAGAGCAGACTTGGCACCTACTACAGAGAAATTCAAGCTTTAGAAGCACAGAAGTGGCAGAAGTCCAGGACCCCTCACCACTTTGGGTACATATGAAGTTAACAAAGTTCTTTTAAAAACAATGGCTGGTTCCACTACAAATAAAAGAGTTGTTCGTTGTTCTTTTCTTTAATTGATTGCTGTGGATGGAACCTAAGGTGTGTATTGAGTGACCACTCTACCATTCAAATACACTCTCAAACTCTTGTGTGCTCTTCTGGCAAGAATTTGTATACCATTTTCACTTTAATACCTTCTGAATATCTTCTGTGAAATGACTATTTATCTCAAATAAAATGCTTTAAACTTGTGACATTATTTATACCAGCATAACCACTTACTGCGTTTGTAATAGCTCTCCAGAGATAGTTAAAAACATGCAGGAGATTAATTTTAGCATCTATTTTTCACACATGTCAAAATAAGTTACATCAGTGAAAATAATGCATATTTCTTATCTAATTATACTTTTCAATATCATGTATCATTTTTACTGGGGGCTAATTGCTATTAACTCTCATTTGATTGAAGCAGTAAAAAGGTGGATCTTTTCTACTCCAGCAATTAATTCAAGTTGGACTTGGTCCAAATAATATAACCTAAGTGTTCAATTATAAGAGAATGATTAATTGAATTTCAGCATATCCATATGATGAGATAATATGAAGTCATTAGGATGATAGTTTGGAAGAATCTGTAGTAAAGTTGGAAATGGCAATCATAAGTTTACTATTAACACATAGAGGATTAAATCACCATGCTACAATCTTTCACGATCTGGTCCTGCATGATTAAACTTCTTACCTTTTATGTTTCTTTCTATTTTTCTCTGTTGTAACACTTCACTCATGGTGGGTTTTGTTTCACTATGTAACATCTTGAATTATGTCATGGTCATAATTTCACAACATCAGATGCTCCCTGCAGCTTCTACTTTTCAGTCTTATAGGAACCATGGCTTATTACCATGGGCAAAGCCCTTTTCTCATCATCTGCCTTCTTCAGTATGTCTTAGTTAGGTTGATCATTGTTTCAAGCTGGTTGGTGGTGTCTTATTTTTTAACATTTTTTTTTCTACATTTTCTCCTAGAATACAAGCTCCTTGAGAACATTGTTTTGTCTGTTTTGTTTACTGTTTATTCTCGGGGCCCAGAAAAGTACCTGACAATAAAAGTCAGATATGGATTTATTTAATGACTAAACAAACAAACCAAAATTTAATGAAATTTTAAAAGTAAAATAAATATTTAGGAATATTAAAATAGAAAGTAAAAAATGTATTTTGCGTGTATATTCATATTGATATGCATGCATTTGTGTGTGAGAGTTTTTATGTGTGTGAGTGCTTGTGTATTTACTTCATGTGTAGGCCAGAGGTTGACATTGTGTTTTTTTCCTTGATTGTTCTACACCTTATATAATGAGGTTGAATCCCTTACATGAACCCCAAACTGACTAATACAGCTTAGTTATATAGCTAGTTATATAGTTATAAAGCTATGGTACTTTATCAACAAACAAGTTTTTCTTCTTTTCCTTATATTCTGATTTCTTTTCTTTTTGAAAGAAGCACAAATTTCCACAGTATACTCATGTATCAGTTTGATGCTCTTTTCCTAAGAAATACACTGCATAGTTTGTTGGTGCAGTTTAAAAAAAAAAAACAAACAAACAAACCAAAGCAAAACTAAAAACCAAACAAACTTATTTATGAGGGAGAAATTTGCCCTTATATTGCTTTGCATATAGGAAATATGGAAATAGATGGGATGGGAAGACACCAAGGCACTGAATGGTGGGCACAGGAAAAGCAATACTTATTTAGTTGTGGGTCCTAGAATATCTACCTTCAGGAGTATATGCCTTCTCCACTTAAAACCCAGAAAGCATCTAGACCAGTTTCTACAGATATGAGAAGCTCGGGACCTTCTCCATATGCTCCCCATATGATGGTCATGATCTCTAACCCTCTGGAATACAATCCTCCATATAAAATGTTTTCTTTTATAAGTTGCCTTGATCACAGTGTTTCTTTATAGCAATAAAATGTAGTGAAGACAGAACTTGGTACCAGTGGCCTATTTCTGTGACGGGCCTGACCACGCTTTTATTTGGAGTAATATAGAAGACTTTGGGAACATGGGCTTGGAAAGTGATTATTGCTATGTGAGACTTCTAGTAGGAGCTTAGAAGACAATTGTGCTGAGAGCAATGTCAACTGTGGAGGCCCAGCTCAAGAGGTTCCAAAGGGAGAATGATATTGACAAGTGGGCTAGCAGACATTTCTTGTGATATTTTTGCAAAATAAAATAAAATAAAATAAATGTGACTGTTATCTGCCATTCATTGTCTTAAAAATTGGCCAGAGGCAAAATTGAAAAATATTGGACTAAACTTAACAAGGAAGATTTCAATAGAGCCTAATACTGGCTCTTTTGTATAGCTATTCATCACAGTCATGTAACTGTACAATGGTAAAGAACAAGCAGGGCAAAGAAAAATACCAAATACGGGGTATAAAATGCAACCACAAAATTTATTGTTGAAGTCAAGCCTTTGCTCATAAGAAGAGGAAAGAGAAATTCATCCAAAATGGAAGAAATGGTGGTGGTGCTTTCAGAATTATAACTCTACTGAAATTGTACAAAGAAGGCCTGAGGAATGTCCTGCTCCTATAAGACAACAGCAAAGTAATGACTCTAGAAAACAATCCATCATTTTTCATTCCAGATTTAATGGTTGAATGCTTCCTTTGTCTTGTGGAGATATAACTCTGAGGTTTTTTTTTTTCAATTCAAATTTCACAGATTTCTTTTGATGTCTCTGAGTCTCATAAGGAATCTCAGAACAGAAATCAACTAGAAATTGCAGGATAGTTTGCCTATCTTGAGACACCTAGTTTAATTACATGTGAAATATCTTCAACTGTGTACATGGAGCTTCCAATAATTAAGGCACAAGCACTTTAGGATGGATGGATCATAACTCTGTTTTTGCCTCATTAATAGAGATCCAGTCTTCTTAGTTATATTCCTTTTTTAAAGCTGTGTTTTATATTGTCATTTACCCACGTGTTTGTGGAGATTGCCAATTCATTTCCCAGCTGTCCAAACCTGAAATAATTATAAAGAAACTGTATTAATTACAATACTGTTTGTCCAATAGATGAAGTGTACTTCTAGATAGCTCTTACATTTTAAATTAATCCATCTCTGTTAGTGCAACACAATGAGGTCATGAAATACTAGCAATGTTCCTTCCAGCATCCAGTGTCTGTCTTCTGTGGTTACATAGCTTCTCCCTGACTCTACTTACTCTCTCCTCTTCTCTGTGCCTGGAATTCCCAACTTAACCTTTTCTGTGTTGCAATAGTCCCATAGAATATTCTTTATTAACCAATGGTATTCACAGCATATAGAGGGGAATCCCACATCACCGCCCCTTTCCTGTCTAAATATAAAGGAAAGTTTTAACTTTAAAATAGTAAGATTATATATAACAAAACAGGTATCAAGCAAGAATTACAGTTAAAATGTTTATATCTGCTTTATCTTTTATCATAACTAAGGAAAACTATTACTATAACTATCTATTTTTCAACTCCATCAAAGACCCCAGAAGGATATAATATTATCTAAGTTAATGGGAAGTACATTGTAAGCAACTTCCACACCTCTAGGACAGTCACCCAAAGATTTTCTGTAGCCATCTTCGGCCTAGAGGTCCATAGTATCTGGCAGACTTTTCTATGAAACAGAAAATTTGAAAGACTGTTTTACCTCTATTGGCAGTTCTTTCATGAAGCAGAAACCCCAAAGGGGATTCTCACCTTTAGTTCAGCAGCAATATTTGTGGGTCCTGGATGTCCAGTTCATACAGCATACTATCCAGCAGTCCAGGCAAGAGCAATTTCTTGCCCAAATGGCTAACAAACTCCATAAAGAGCCCCTTTGATGTCCCATCTTCCTCTTGCAGTAATCGGTGCTGCCATATTCTGTTAGTCTTTGAAAGATTTGAAGAATATCTAGTCATCTGAAATATAACTGTACATCTAGAAAACCTAACTAATATGGGTACAAATTTGACTATCATAAATGACTATGTATTAATCTGTATTTCTTAACTGTACGTTGCCTTTTAAATGAGCTGAATAAACACAGTACTGTAATCAAGTGGTGTGGGAGGTACTTCTGTCTATGTGTTGCTTTTATTGGTTAATGAATAAAGAAACTGCCTTGGCCTGTTGATAGGGCAGAACTTAGGTAGGCAGGGAAAACTGGAATGAATGCTGGGAGAAGGAAGGCAGAGGGAGAGATGCCATAGAACCACATGCTGAAACTTTGCTGGTAAGCCACAGTCACATGGCGATACACAGATTAATGGAGATGGGTTAAATTAATATGTAAGAGTTAGCCAATAAGAAGCTAGAGCTAATGGGCCAAGCAGTGATTTAAATAATACAGTTTCTGTGTGATTATTTTGGGTCTAAGCTAGCCGGGCAGCCAAGAACCCACAAGCGGCTCCTCCTCTACCAATCAAGAGCAGAAATACATATAACAAAATTGACCTTAAATTTGTATCAATTAACCAAGATCCATACCGATGCAAAGTATTCATCTCTATAGCACCCATGTGTAAGAGTAATGTGGGTATTGAGACAATTTGGGGTTATAAGGAGTGGCTGATATGAAGGGGTTGACATGATTCTTATACTTGAGAAACTGTCATTATTGTAATGAATATAAAAGTATTACACTTTCATGAATTTCAGAATCTCATTATCCACACATAGTGGTGGAAAGGTGGAAAGTGATGAGATATGGGAGGAAATGTATGAGAATTTAGTTTGTGATAGTACTTTCATAATTGATTCATAAGATTATACTCATACTATTAAAATATAGACCTTGAATTTTTCTTGGAGAATCACAAATATGCTACCAATTCTGGCAGAGTGATGAGACTATCATTTGCAGTGTAGACTTTGCCCCCATCTCTGTGGTGGTCAAGCTGCCTGGCGTTCATGCATTTTGTTCTCCTGATTTCCTTTATGTTAAGGAAGATGGTTATATTTTTCTATTGTTTTTGTCCATTCTTGCTCACATCCAGCCAGCATTTCTTTTGTGTCAGCTTTGGCTTTAGGCGTTTGTGATGGGGCTTTGAGGTAATAGAGGTCCACAAAAAAGAACATAACGAATACAGGACAGCTAGAGGGAAAACACACACATATTTGGAATTATTAGTTAAGGTTTTATACTCACTTGGGTAGAATTACAAGAATAATAAAGAGAAGAATCAGGGGTTTAGAATTATAGTGAAAAGGAAAATTTTAAGGAGATTGGATGTGATCTAAGGGGATGATTATTGCTAATGACAGAAATAGAAAGTATTCTAAAGACTTTCAGAGCAGTGAGAACATGTTTCTTACCCTTTGACATTATTTGGGAAATGCCAGGAGAAAGTGATTTTTTTTTTCTGTACGTTCACTGGCTGGATTCTGTTTTGTTCGATCCAAGTCTCTGCATGCTCTAGTCAGGAGGGGTTTTGTTTGTGTTTGAACTGTACATCACACGCTAGATATGTTATATTCTGAAGTCTCATAAACCCCTGAATGTCAATCATACTCACCAAACCATTTACATTCCATCTGTGCTCTCTTCCTACAATCTTTATCCTTCTCCATCCCTCTCCTCTCAGAGGAAAATCTGACCCTTCCACTGCTAAAGTTCATTTCTTCCAAGTGTTCTCACAGCAATCATTCTCACCTTCAATCCACAAACATGTCCTCCAAGCACATATACAAGTGTTCACAAGACGCTACCCTCATTTTCTCTACACTATCGAAAAAGTTTGCTAAGAACTCCATAAAAGTCAACCATTTTTCTTTCATTTTAAAATAGCCACTCTGCTCACATTGACAGATTTATTATTTAACAATGTACAAATGCCCTTACAGACTTTTACGCAGTGATAGCCTTCCATTTCATTGAAATATTAAATGAAATTTAATTGTGCCAACCATTATTTCTACCCTTCCCCCAGAGTGCACTGTTTCTATCTTCACCCTCCTTCATTATCATCTTTCTATCGTTTCTGTCACTTCTGGTGAGCTACATGGTTGCACTTTGACCCTTCCCAGACTAGAAATGATTTTTCTTGCGATATTACCAGCTTTGGTACTCTCACTATTATTAATTATCACTAATGATATTATTATTTATTAATTGATACTCTTGTAGCATTTTAGATTAATACCAGGTCTTTCATAAACACATCATATACTCTCCATCTGGAAATATCTTTAGCAACACTTTCAGAAATTTACTCAATGCCAAAGGACTTTTCCAAGAAGTGACATTTAAAAGGCCAAATTAAATTAATCTCATGTTTCTTATTTCATTAAACTAAGCCAATGAAATGGATAAAGAGATGACCCAGCAGCTAAGAACAGTTGTTGCTTTCTCATTTGTGTGCTCCTCCACAGTAGGTTACAACCATCTGTGACCCTCTTTCTAGGTGATATGGTGCTCTCTTCAGGCCTCTCTACAGACAACACACACATGTGATGCACAGACTTGCATGCAGAAAAAACACCTAGACAAAAATAAAAATGAATGTCTTAAAATAAAGAGAAATAGAATGGTATTTTCCTTTGAAGAATCCACACTTGAAAACCTGAACATCTTTGAAATGCCCCTTTTAACTTCAATTAAAATGGCCGAGTCACTCTTGTTGCTCTGTCTACACCAACTGCACAAACTTATTCCCTCCTTCCATGGCTCCATACCTCCTTTTCTAAGTTTTTTCAATTACTCAAATTTTTGGGTTGAGTTTTATTGTGATGTCTTAAACTCTCCATTATCTTTTGCACATATTTGAGTCTACTATGGACTCATTACATGTATTCTGTTCTTATTCATTGGCTGAGCCCATAATCAACTGTGTTGTATTCAGGAGGTGAGGTCTTTGGCGAAGGGATGCAATTGTGTGAGGAAACTGCCAAGGGGATGCTTTTATAATGCTATTACTTGTTTTCTTGTGCTTCTAAGGGCATAAGTAATTAGAACTATTACTGGCACATGTGAGGTTATAGTGCATAGGTAAGTATCTACATGACAAGGAGCTATATATGTAATCTGAATGAAAACGATCCCTGAGGCTAAGATATTTGAACACTCAATCCCCAGTTGGTAGTGCTATTTGGGGAACATGGTACTTTGGAGATGCAGAGCTTTGCTGGAATAGTACATCACTGAGGACCAACTTGAGTGTTTATAGTCGTGCCCCACTTCTGCTTTTTTCCCTCTGCCTCCCACTTGCCTATGCAAATGTAATCTCTTAGCTCTTTACTCCTGTCCTTGTCTGCAGCTTGCAGCCAAGGTTTCCAGCAAGGACGGACTCATCCCATTGGAACGACAAAAAATATCAACCTTTTCTTCCTTAAATTATCCTGATCATGATATTTTATTACAGCAACAGAAAACTGACTTTTATGCTGTCCTTCACCACATCATAATCATGCTGCTAGTATGATCTTGACTTCTAACTTCTATAACTGTGAGCAATAAATAGCTGTGTTTAAATCTCCTGGAGTGTAGGACTTTGCTAAAGCAGTCTCAGCAAACCAAAATAACAATGGTGTTTTTTCCTCACTTAATCAGCCAGATTTATTTCTAAGTCTACTAAATTCTTTGTAAAATGATATGCAGTTCTGAGAACAGTTCTTGAAACCTTAAGTCTAGCTCTTGCAAGTCACATAAAAGCTCGGCTTCAGGCAGTTTGTCTCAGCTATAAATGCTGAAAATAAGCTCCTGTAGACACAGCACTTAAGCTCAAGTAGCTGTAAGAGGCTGGTAACACCTGAGACCCCAGAAGCTGGTTCAAAAACACATGGTAATACCAGGAGCAGCGGTAAGAGCCAAGATGTTGGAAATAATTAAAATAGTTTTCACCAGAATGGGACCAAGTAAATTTGTTCAGGAACCTTTGCCTGGCTTGAAAAATCCTGTAATTCAGTTGTCAGGTAATACCCTGCAGAGCCCGCTTCACGGTGCTCATACAGACCACCAGGTTTCTATTCTGGTGTGTTTTCCCTACTGACCACCATGGGTTGTCACTTGTCTTGAGTTGGGAATGTTTGGATTACACCTGTAAATGTTTTCTTTTCTTTTCTTTTCTTTTCTTTTCTTTTCTTTTCTTTTCTTTTCTTTTCTTCTCTCTCTCTCTCTCTCTCTCTCTCTCTCTCTCTCTCTCTCTCTCTTTCTCTCTCTCTATGTTTTATGAGACAGGGTTTCTCTGCGTAACAGTCCAGCTGTTCTGGAACTAGCTCTTGTAGACCAGACTGACATCGAATTCTCAGAGATGCACCTGCCTCTGCCTCCTGAGTGCTGGGATTAAAGGTGTGCGTCACCGTGCCCGGCTTCATCTTCTAATTTATGTAAGTCTTTTTGCACTTGATTCTTTAAGATTTTTTTGGTTTTGTACTATTTGGTGAGAACAGTACAACCCAGAAACATACCATTGTGTAAAGAAAAATAAAAGTGCTGCAGAGAAAAGATCAGTATTCAGTTTCTACTTCTTTCCTTTTCTTTTAAGGCTTAATCTTTTCTCCCTTTCTTTGCAAATATACATGGTATTGCTCTGTGCAAGGGCTTATAGTTTAACCTACACAAGAACACATTCTATGAATGGCTCATCTGGATATTTCCAGGTCCTGCATTTTCTCAATTTTATCTAACAAGCAACTCACATAACATTGTTGGGGGGGCAGTATTTGCCCAGGCACAAAGTCACTGGGGTCAACAGCCCTTTGCTGACCTAAACCATACTATCTGAGCATGCAATATGTAACTTCCCCAAACTGAGCCACCCTAGGAAGGGAGTATATAAGGTTTTCCTCTTCCTAAAATAAACTGAGCTTGCTATACATAGCCTGACTCTTGGAGCCTGAGCCTTTGACCCCGGGCCTATTTGCCTCCTCTCCCAAGGGGAAGTTCAGTGGGAAAAAGCAGCAGATCAAAGCTACATGGTGTAATCAGAGTATATCCTGTAGTTAAACACAAATAGCTGTGCAATCCTTTTTCTGTTTTGTCTGTTACAAAGACAAAGATGCTACCCAATGTAGAACCTCGGTAGTCTCTCATCCAAAGCCACAGGTTACATCTGTCTTCATTACTTCTTCCTTTCGCTGTAATGAAAAATACTTATAAGAGTAACCAAAGGGAGACCTGGTTTAAGGTGACATCATGCAAGGCTATAGTTCATCATGATCATAGGAACTCAAAGCAACAAGAGCTTGAAGTAGCTGGGGTATCACATATACTATCAGGAAGCAGAGAGTAATGAAGCCTTGTTTCTCTCTCTTTCTTTCTTTTATTTAGTTTAGTACTCCAGTCCAGAGAATTATGCTGCACAGAGTTGCCAGGTCTTCTTACCCACTTAACCCAACTAGCACAATCTCCCACAAGCAGCTTAGAGGCTCATCTCAAAGGCAATTCTGGATCCTATCAATCTTATTGAGACTAGGTATTACACTTCTTTTCTCCTTAATCTTTTATAAAATTTTAATTAATTAATTAATTTTATTCTTTTCTTATATATTACATCCTGACCTCAGTTTTACTTTTCTCCTATCCTCCTAGGCTTTCTCTCCTCACCTCCCCTGTCCTTTCTATCCACTCCTCATCCCTCCCCTTCAGAAAAGAGTGCTCTCCTTAATCTTGATTCTGGTAAGGCATGCGATTCATGCATATACATGCTAATATGCATATATTCATGCATATGTATGGTAATATGATTTAAAATACAAACAAAACAAAGGAGATACTGAATATCCACCTTAAAATGGCACATCTCCTATCTTATATACTGAGACACTCACTTTTGGAGCACTCAGCTTCTATGTGAGTATTCTAGCTGTCAAGGCTCCTGTGCTCTGAAAAATCTAAAGCACTTATGGCAGAGATTGGAGGCTTAGCTCTTAGTGACGTAGATATTTACTATTTCACTTATAGACTCTGTTTAAATCATGTGAGAAACTACAACCACTCAGTTGACCCTGAATTCCATAAAGAAAGTGGTTGTGAGATAATGTTTTAAAAGTGCTGTTCTAATCTATCAAGTGCACGCTACTTTTTTTGCATTGTTTTTATTGAGCTATATATTTTTCTCTGCTCCCCTCCCTTCCTTCCCCTTCCTCTTCTATCCTCTCCTATGATCCCTATGCTTCCAATTTGTTCAGGAGATGTTGTCTTTTTCTACTTCCCACATAGATCACATCTATGTATGTCTCTCTTAGGGTCCTCTTTGTTGTCTAGGTTGTCTGGCATTGTGAATTCAGGGCTAGTTTTTCTTTGTTTTATGTCTAAAAGTCACTTATGAGTGAGTACATACTAGGTAACAAAGCAAACCTCAACCAATAAAAAAAAACTGGAATAACTCCATGTGTGCTATTTCTTACCAATAGCTGGACTCTGTGCAGACCAATAAACATTAGCACATGTCTGCTCCTCAGCTATGTTTCCAGAGCATATCTGTTTTGGGGGAGATGATTAAAGTTTTTACTTTCCTTACTTTGGTTTAGAAATATATTCTCTTCCGTAGGGACTTAGTTATAATTCATAAGCTATGAGGTAATATTTGATGTGAGACTTCTGGGAAAGAAGTCATATATAGAAGAGTCTATTTTATTTAGTTAATTAGCTACTATTAAAATAGTACTAATTTATGAAGCAAATACTGAGGATGACAGAATGAAATGACAGAAAGAACATTGGTCTTTGGCATTGATAAATATGCTTGGTAATACTCTATCTCTCATATATAAAGGAACAACATACTCTAAAAACTTACCTGAAATTTATGTTATTTGTTGTTTAAGGAATTATAGTTTTGAAACCACCGTAATATCAGTGCCCATGGTAGCCAAACATAAACTATATAATACTCACATCATGATTTAAGTATAAAGGTATCCAGAATCGACTAGAAAGAGAATAGAGATAAGCAGGTAAAATTATTAAAAACCAAGGTACAGAAGATGTTATATAAATTTGTTAGGCTGTACTCTGAATGTGAATATTGTAAACTCTTGCCAGGATATTAGAAAGAAGTTTCTACATTAGAAAATCTGTAATAATAACCTAAGTATCTAATCCCCAAGGCCATAAATATTCACAGAATTTAGGGCAATAATGAGACTAAACACAATATTTAGAAGAACATTGCAATGTTCTTTTTCTATGGAGTAGTAAAGTGCAGAGTCAACATGGTGACAGTATAATAAATCAACTAGTAACAAGCCACTTACAACACTGGGTGTTTAAGGCTATCCTGAGTTTACAAAGAATAATATTATAGTTTATTTATATTCTTTAATAAGGCCATAATAACCAAAGAGAATCAGGACATCCATACTTGTTTTGTGTTAAGCACTCTTTTAAAAATTTCACCAACTCATTTAATATCTTGTTCTTTCTAGAACATGATTATTCATATCTTCCCATATTTCAGATAACCAAACAGGTACCAAAAGACTGAAAATTATTCTTCTGTTGCAGTCAATGAGGTACAACTGCTAGATTAAACTAACTATTCATAACCCTGATATTATTTCTTTGTCTCTGCATTGGATTTTGAGGCTGATTTGTATGGCATCTGTGTTGCATTTGAGAATCATTAACCAAGTTGATTTGTTAAAGTTATATCTTTTAGGTTTAGCCAGGGGATGAGACCAGTAGTTCAGACGGTGGGCACCATGAATTTATCTGAACGATAGGATTCCCTGTATTGAGTTGTGAGGGATTTCCTGTAATGGAAATGTACCAACAGAGATGTGGCAGGTGAATATATTTTTTATTTCAAATGAAGACACAGTAGCGATAAATTCCTCATTGAAAAGAATGACCTTAAAGAATGACCGTTTTTGGCAGGATTCAGATGACATGTCCAAAGTTAATAAGAGATTAATGCAAAAACATTTTTGACAAAGAAAACATTATAGGGCAGTCATTTCTGGGCTTTCATTTCTCTTCCATTGACCTATGCAGCATCTATTTCACCATACCTATATTGACTTGATAAATATAGGATTCTATTGTTGTAAAGCTGGATACTGTGAGTCCTCTTCCTCAGTATTGTTTTGACAAATCCAGGTCTTCTGCTTTCTCATCTAAATCATAGAATTAATTTTGGTGATCTAAAATGTGGACCATTGTTATTTTTAATGTCACTGCATTTCCTGCATATAGCAAGTTGGGCAGAATTGTCATCTCAACAACATTGAATCTTTTAAACCACATGGAGTAAAATGAAACCAACATCATAAACACATGGTAAAGGCATAGCTAAAGGAATCCTCATGTACCAATCAGGGAAAAAAAATAGGATGACTAGTTAGAAGATAGAGTAATAGTTTGTCTCTAAGTTGAATATACAGTTCTACCAAAACATTTCTAGCTACTCTTCATAATAAAAGTGCACTTGGATCAAAGTATGCAGATGAATAAGTGAAATAATCAGTCTCATATGGCAGATATTAATTACTGATATATGGCAAATGACTGTTAAATTCCTACAAATAAAATAATGATGCCATATGCTTCCACTGATGTGCTCTGCCATTTATCTTTAAAGAAATTGCCCCAGTGTTAAAATTGTCTTCTGCATGATAGAAAAATGGCTATTTTCAATGAGCTCATTTTAATATTGCTTCAAGATACAACCCACTCCCTAACTGACTAGAACAGACTTGACAGCGGAAAGTAGGGGTGCCTGACTGCTGTCATTCCAAATTCCATGGCCTGCTTTAGCCTGGACAATACAGAAGGAAATTAGACATTTTGTATGTTGCAGAGTGGAATAAAATTGTCATTATTTTCTTACAAAAATGTTATAGTATATACTTGGGAAATTAATGACAATAAGAAGTATCATAAGTAAATGAAATCCATTCTCTCTAAAATTCAATCAGAATAACCAATAATGTCATTCACATTATAATTATACAGTAGAACATCAAATACCAGGTATAAATGAAAAATTAACAAATACTCATGTTTAAAAAAATTGAAAATAAAGAAGCTAAACAGACAATTTGTTTAGGTTTCCTGTTTTGGAAAAGACAGCATTCTGATGGTTCCATTAATATTTAGGGTATGTGTATGTGCTCTAACATGTTTCAGTCTTATGATTTTAATAAGAAGAGATAAAACATACATTCATACACACAGCTTTGTATTGGCCTTCATATTACTTGACTTTATTTAGCTGCCAAAAGTCTTCCTGAAGGGAGAAATGGAATGGAAATTCATGTTAGTTGTGCTGTGGTGCCATGTTTGTTTAATCTCTCATCTCAATGTAATAACAACAAGTGATGCCCTACAAGACTGAAAGTCCTACAGTGAATTGTCACATCCTCAAATTAATATTAATTCTGTCTCATTGCAAATGTGCATGTTAAGACATCAGCCTTGTATTAATACCAGTGAGAGAGTTTGGTCTTGGCAACCATCTCAAGTCTCATTTTAACATTGTCCGAAGGGTGCTGATATTCTCTCTCCTGAGTAATTGGAACTTTCATCAGCTAAATAAAAGCAATCTGCAGAATATTTATCTCTCAGTTGCTTCATTAAAAAAGACCTCCCAAGAGGAAGGAAGAATTATTTTCACAAAATCACAGTGAGATTTAATGACATTTTAAATAAATAATGGTATGCTGTTCACATGTAATAAACTCTTACCATTTTCAGAGTTTCTGGTTTGGATATACAAAATGGACTAAACCAGTGATGAGAATCGTGAAGTATAATTATTCTATTACTATTTCTGACACTATTTTGGGAGGAAAGGTTAGTGACTGCTGCTGGCACTCTGGTAGCAGAAAGTTAATGATTCTCTTGTCTTTTAGTAGAGTTAGAGTGTGGCTCATGTGCAAAAAATACCCCAAGGCTGTGCTTTAAAGGCTTGGCTAATTTATCTCTCATCAGTTAGGTAAATGAGATGTGGAAGTGGTGCCTAGTTTCTAAATAACTTTTATACACTACTCAAAGCCTTAAAGGGCCCCAAAATGCTTTCTCTTGTTAATGAAATTTCACTTATATAATCTGTTCCTAACTCTGGGAGACTCATTTTGTAAAGTCTTCAGGCATGTTAGGTTCCATACTTCAAATTCTTTATTGGTTACTTCCTTTTTTACTGTATATTTGTGCATTTATATGGGGAAAAGTTCAAAAGATAAATACAATGATTGTGAAAATGTTAATATTAGAAGTAGGTGAGTAAAAATAAATAAATTTCTTAATCTGTCATTTGAAAACTCTGAAAGTATATAAAAAGATAATCTCAAAGAAAACTTTATAAACTAAATATGTTTATTTTACTCCAGATAATATGAGAGTATGTGCTTGTTCAGCATAAATTTAGAAAGATACAACTATTAAGATGCTTACAAAATTACTAAAAGTATAATATCTAATTAATAGCTATGTTACATAACTAGTCAGATATTAGAAACCTTGGCAATTGTTAAGAATAGGCTCTTCTCTCATCATCAGTAGTGTGTAAACACAGGAAATCAAGTTGAGGACTTTGATTACTGGTTCAAGGAATGGCCTGGATAGGGACATGATACTCTAAATTGTCTGAAAGGTCACAAGATTGCTATGGAGCTAGATGCCTTCTATAAATTAGAGATATACCATCATTCTTTCCATTAGTTAGTTTAGATATAATTTGATATCAGTTGATAGAAGTTGTAGAGCACCCTGGATATAACCTTCAGAGCTTCATAAATTAGTTGTGGTGGTGCTTAGCTATAATTCAGTACATGGGGGATTGAGGATGACAAATCATAAATTCGAGGTTCTTCTTTGTTATATCGACAGTTGAAGAACAACCTGGGTTACAAGAGACAAGGTCTTAAGTAACCAAGTAAATAAATGAGTAGTTCACTTCAATGTGCCAGCCAGTCCCCTGGCCAGCCTAATGTCGTTCGGGCAACTATGCTACTCAGAAACTAGGAAACATGAAAAGCCTGCCTGGAACAAAAGGATAAGGTTGACATAAATGTAATAAGACCACAGTCTACATGCACCAGTAGAGAGAGTGCTCTGCACAATTTTCTCTCTATTCTGTTTTGTTTTTCCCTCACTCTGTGAGTATATTCTTCCCAACATTGGTCCCTTTGGATTATGCTCTTATATTTCAAAATGCCATTATTTTTTCTGCTGTGTAGTATGTTTTTTTCCATTTTATATTTTTTGCTTCTTTGTCAAAAATCATATGTTTGTAGGCGTATGGTTTGATATATGGGTCTTCGATTCGGGAAAATGGAAGCCTACAGAATGGGAAAAGATCTTCACTAACCTCACATCAGAAAGAGGGCTCAGCTCAAAAATAAACAAAAAACTCAAGAAATTGGTCATCAAACTAACAAATAATCCAATAGAAAATGGAGTACAGCCCTAAACAGAGAACTCTCAACAGAGGAATCTAAAATGGCCAAAAGACACTTAAGGAAATGCTGAACATCCATAGCCATCAGAGAAAGGCAAATCAAAGCAACTCTGAGATTCCATCTTACACCTGTATGAATGGCCAAGATCAAAAACACTGATGACAACTTATGCTGGAGAGGATATAGGGTAAAGGGAACACTCCTCGATTGCTGGTGGGAGTGCAAACTGTTACAGCCACTTTGGATGTCAGTGTGGCGATTTCTCAGAAAATTAGGAAACAATCTACCTAAAGATCCAGAAATGCCACTTCTGGGTATATATCCAAAGGATGCGCAATCATTCCTCTGTCTTTAAACTCACAGGGTGGAATTTGCTATCCCAGATCTCCTGGCCGTGGGCTTTCAAATTCTCTTGGGTGTCCATTTCGCAAACATTAAAAAAGGACCTTTCATGATATGCAGTGTGAATTGATAAGGAAGAATTAGAAGGTTTTGCCTTGGTGGTTCCTGTCTGTGATCCTGTTATTGGAGAGGCTGAGGTAGGAGGCTTTTCCGGAGTTTGAGTCAACCCCGGAAAACATAGTAAGCTCCAGTCTAGACTAGAGTGAGGCCCTGCTTAATATACAAGCAAATAAAGCAAGATTTTGCTAAACAAAACCCTTCCACTGTTACAATCCACAAGCCAAAATGTGTGTGTTTTCAAACTTGCTGCATGAGATTGTTTTCCTTTGAGAAAATAAATTCTTAAATATAATAAAAAAAATCAAAGTTCAGACAACCAAACAAGTGGAAGAACCTTAAGACAACAATTTTAAGTCTTTAAAGAAAGAAATTTAAGAAACTATCAGAAAATGGAAAGATCTCCCATGCTCTTGGATAGTAGGATCAACACAGTAAAAATGACAATCTTACCAAAAACGATCTACAGATTCAGTGAAATTCACAACAAAATCCAGTCACACTGAACCTCATAGATGAGAAAGAGGCAAGTAGGCTTGAATGCATGGGCACAGGAAACCACTTCCTGAATGTAACACCAGTAGCACAGATATTGAGATTGACAATTAATAAGTGGGACCTCCTGAAACTGAGAAGTTTCTGTAAGGTAAATATATAGTCAACAAGACAAAACCGCAACCTACAGAATGAGAAAAAAAAGTCTTTACCAGCCCCACATAGGACAAAAGGCTGATCTCCAAAATATACAAAGAACTCAAGAAACTAGATATCAAAATATCAAATAATCCTATTAAAAAATAGTGTGTAGATCCAAACAGAGAATTCTCAACAAAGGAATCTCAAATGGCTGAAAGGAACTTAAGGAACTGTTCAACATCCTTAACCACAAGGAAAATGCTAATCTAAATGACTCTGAGATACCACCTTACACATGTCAGAATGGCTAAGATCAAAAACACAGATGACAGCTTATGCTGGAGAGGATGTGGAGAAAGGGTAACACTCATTCACTGCTGTTGAGAGTGCAAACTTGTACAGCCACTTTGGAAATCAGTATGGCGGTTTCTCAGAAAACCAATAATCTACCTCAAGGCCCAACAATACCACTCATGGGCATATACCCAAGGATGCAAACCCATACCACAAGGATATTTGCTCAGCTATCTTCATAGCAGCATTATTCATAATATCCAGATCCTGGAAAGTACATAGATGCCCTGCAATTGAAGAATGGATAAAGAAAATGTGGTACATTTACACGATGGAGGACTATTCAGTGGTAAAAAGCAATGATGTCTTGAAATTTGCAGGCAAAAGGATGAAACAAGAAAAAGACATCCTGAATGTGGTAACCCAGACACAGAAAAACAAACATGGTATGTATTCACTCATAAGTGGGTATTGGACATAAAGCAAAGAATAACCAGCCTATAGCACACAACCCTGGAAAAGACAGGAAACAAGGGGAACCCTAAGAGAGACATACATGGATCCCCTTAGGAAGGGGAAGTAGACAAGTTCTTTTTAGCAATGTGGCAGTGTGGAGGCACAGGGGAGGGTGGTAGGGAAGTGGAGAGAGAAGAAGGGGAGTGGGGAGAAGAACATGAGGGATTGGGAAGATAGAGTTGGGTGAAGGACAGAGAGGGAGAGCAAGGAAAGAGATACTTCAGAAGTGGGAACCATTATGAGGTTAGTGAGAAACCATGCACTAGGAAAATTCCCAGGAATCCACAAAGATGATCCCAGCTAAAAATCTAAGAAATACTGGGGAGAGTACCTAAGATGTCCTTCCACTGTAATCAGATTGATGACTACCTTAATTGTCATCATAGAACTACACCATCTATGGAATTCCATAGAATCCCATCATCAGCCAGTATCTGATGGAAGCAGAAGCAGAGATCCATAGCTAAGAACTGGGCAGAACTCCTGGAGTTCAGCCATAGAGAGGGAGGAGCAATATTACATGTAAAGGGGCCAAGACAGTGATGGGAAAACCTGCAGATACAGCTGACCCTAGGTAATTGGATTGACAGCTGGGGAACCTGCATTAGACTCATGTTCACCCTCTGAATGTGGGTGACAATTGTGTGGCTTGGGCAGTTTCTGGGGCCACTAGCAGTGGAACCAGTATTTATCCCAAATGTATGAACTGGCTCTTTGGAGCCCATTCCCTATGAAGGGATAACTTGCTTATCCTAGATATAGGGGAGAGAGCCTTGATCCTGCCTCAACTGATGTGACAGACTTTGCTGAGATCCCAAGGGAGACCTCACCTTCTCTAAGGAGTGGATGGGGAATGGGGTGGGGAGATGAGGGGAGTGGGAGGACAGATGGGAGGGTGAGGGCAATGGGATTGGTATGTAAATAAGATTGTTTTAAAAACAAGATAAAAAATAAAAAATTCAGAAAAATAATTCTTCTTCACTTTTAAATAACAAACACAAAACAAAACAAAAACTTAATAGTGATGTTTTTATAAGCATCTAGATTTTTGACAATGTAATCTAGTGAGAAAAATAATGGTAGTATTTTAGAAACATACAGGAAAATCAATTCAGGCATAGATATGTGTAATGTTATATATAAATTTACATCTTTTTATGAATCATTAATTTAATAAAATTTGCTATTGCATTAAGGAATATAAAGAATGAAATGTATTATATTTGATTTTGTAGTCATTCTCACATCTTAGTATGTGTGAAAAATAATGTATTTCAACTACTAGTAAACATAGTACAGTCAAACTTTTAAGGTAGTTTCAGATTTCAGAATAAAAAATGCCACAATGTGAAATGCTTAAGTTTATTCCAATGTTTTAAAATCCTGCAGGCTTCATTATGTAGCTATTAAAAAGCAATTTTTGTTCGTATTACTTTGACCATATCACCTTAGGCCTTCCAAGGCTGTTACCTGCCAAGAAACAAATTAAGCATTTATTTGAGGGTCACTAAGGCATCATTATGGGAATAATCAGTCAGTATAGATTCTTGTCATTAGTTCATTTATTACCCTGACTCTTACAAGCTTTATAGAATCATGGATTTTTAATAAGTCTTGTACTATGTGGCCTCAAGTTCAGCAGTATTCAAGGCATTTGTATCAGCACTATCTAATCTGGACAGCTTGCTGTTTACAAAATGCTGCATTCTCCTTAAAAGCCTCTCAAGTATTTAGAAAGAAGCTGGAAAATCGGGAATTTAATGCACAATATAAATTATTGATCATATGGACTCTTTGTCTTTTCTGTGACTTACTTTTCTTTAATTCTTTATTATTTTCTAATTTTCTGCATCAGGACAATTGTGTAGTTCTGTGGTTGAAATACAATGAAAACTATACACTCTTGTTAGTACATTTGTGCCATTTAACTTCTTCAAGTATTCCTCATGCCATCAAAAGTATACTTTTCCATCCTCATCCCTTGCTACCAAAGCCATATGGGTGTTGAACACTTGTTTTCTCAGGAGACGGAATAAGTAAGGGAAAGTATTAGTCATTCATGATCATCCTAAGCGACCTGACAAGTTCTAGGCCAGTTTGCCACATTTCCTGCCTCAAGAAACACCAGGAATTCAGGAGCAGCTCAATGGTTAAAAGCTTATCCTGCTCCTACAGAGGAACCAAGTTCAGTTCCCAGAACCCACTTCAGTTGGATCACTCCTGCTTATAACTCCACTGCAGGGTATCTGACACCCTCTTTTGAACTTCGTAGACATCTGAACTTACATGTGTATATATACTTGCAGGATGTACACAAACACACACACACACACACACACACACACACACACTGTATGTATAATTAAAAAATAAATTAAAAATAAATCATTAAAAAGAGAAAAACTTCCCATCTCTAAAAAACAGTAAAAAAAATGTAAAAAAAGTAGACTAGTAACATTCAAGATCCCTGTGGAATAGACACTGAATTTACTACAGAACAGTAACCACACAACATACTCTGAATGTGCTTTCTGAAAAGGAATCTCATTAATGCTGCTGTCCTGGAAGTGATTGATATTATGTAATTAACTTTTATATCAGGATTATCTTATTATATGATAGTCAGGTATGTTTCATATAGCTATAAACAAATGAGATAAAACTGTATTTGCATTCTCATTTTCTAAAGCATTAGCAATACTCTTTGATAAATAGTGTCATTTTATATAAATATTATAATACATAAAATGATGTTTTAATGACTTCCTCCAAATTTTTTGTAAAATAGGTCTAGCCATAATGTAAAAGTAAGCTAAGCATAAATAGAATAATGGATTTATCATCAGCATTCTGTGTCTTACGACCAAAGAAACTGCTGCTGTAGTCTGTACTTTTGAACATTTCCTGCAGCATAGATTATGCCTTAAAGTTTGCTCACAAAACAATGATCTCATTTTAAAGTAGAAAACTGAACATAACCTGTATTCCAGATTTCAATCAAATAAATGTTTGATTGTAATAGTTGTCTACTTCCAATAGCTGTAATTGTTGTTTTGCTACATCTCCTTCCCTATCGTGTTCCAATTGGCAAGCCATGAAAATTGCTTTGGACAATGACGTTTAGGCAGAATTAAATTATACATTTTATTGTAGGTGACTTTGGAACCACCATGCCAACTAGCATATTTTAATTTCTCTCTGTGTGCCTCAGTGACCAGAAATATTCTGGGAAATGGATTCATCGTCATTCTTGGTCTCACCAGAGAATAGGTCCGAGTAGACCCTTCTTGGTCTTCAAAGTAACATATAATATTGATACAAGATTGATCTTTATTGTTTATATCATTAAGTTCTTTGGTGTTTTAACCTAAATTTTAACTGTTGCATAAATTAATGTTTGCATTGGACAAATATTTATATATGTGATATTTGTTTAATTGTATAGGTTCCAGTTGGCAGGTACTGAATACATGTCGACTGAATGTTGGAAACATAAGCAAATGACACCAAGTGGTGAAAGTTGGCAAAATTAATCAGCAACTGTCTTCTACCAAGCTTGAACAAGTTGGACCTGGCAGTGTCTCTCATGTTGCTGAGTATATTTGGCAGTGAACTAAAGAAAAGAATGAGATGAGAAAAATAAATGACCAGTTTATAATTATCAATTAGAAATTTGAGCACTGAAAGCTGTCTGACATTCAACCTTGCTGCACAGATCAACTTAATGTAATAACTACAGCATTAGAAGTTAACAAAATTAAGTGGATTGAAGGAAGTGATATTTACCGTGTCAATCGAACGGGACAAAATGACTCAGAGAAAGGAGCTCAAGGGTAGTTTCCCACTGTTTGCATTCTATTGCTACTGCAAAAAATTATTAAGTTTGTGGCTTAAAGGATAGATATTAATTTTAAAAATTGTGGTGGGTGGTAGAAAATGAATCAAACTAAAATCAAGGTATTAGGATTTTTCCTTTGAAGATTCCTTCTAATTATCTAATCTTGAGTTTATCAGCCTTTAAAAACTGCCCAAGTTCTTTGTATTGGAACTCATTTCCTTCTTCAGTGCCAACTATGTGTCAGTTGGGTGGTAATCATAAGATCCTGGTTTGTTTCGCATCTTCTCATTTTCTCCTTACTGTCTTTCTTACATTCTTTTTTCACATATATATGCAAATGCCTGTTGTTACATAGAGTGCACCTGCATTGTTCTAGTAAAATTTCTGTCACAAGATCTGGAACTCAAATACATCTTCAAAGTTTACTTTCTATGTATAGGTAGTACCATGCTTAGTTCATGCAATTAGCATGTGGATATCTGTCATTATTATTCATATCACAATTTATTCTCTTTTATCTGATTATCTCTGCATACTTCACATTCAAAATCCACTCACCACATTCAAATATCTTCAAAAGTCTCAGACTGTTATGAAATCAACTTAATGTCCAAAACATCTCATGAAAATTGTATCAGCTCAAAACCTGGACATCTCAATCTAATTTATCTAACCCAGAAATAATTATAATCAAAGTTGTTTTTGTTCCTTATGGAACAAGTAATATTCTCCTAAAAAATAATGGTAAAATGGAATTAAAGAAATGTATGGACGATTAAAATTTTTGAAAGAAGATGATAAGAGAGAAAAATGAGTAGTTAATCCTGAACAATTTCTTTTTCTTTTTCTTTTTTTTCGATACAGGGTTTCTCTGCAGCTTTAGAGCCAGTCCTGGAACTAGCTCTTGTAGACAAGGTTGGTCTCGAACTCACAGAGATCCACCTGCCTCTGCCTCCCAAGTGCTGGGATTAAAGGCATGCACCACCACCGCCAGGCTCAATCCTGAACAATTTCAAAAATCCTACCAGGAAAGCCCCATTTGTGCAAAGTTCCTGGCAGTGAATCTGGTCTTTTCTTTTCTAACAGCACAAATTTCTTCTTATTAAATTTCACAGTTGTATCAGTTAAAATTTATAAATTTAAATAATAAAATAAATATCATCAACAAAGGAGAAAATAATGTTTAATTACACTCATGAATTTTTAAAGGGAAAATTAAATTCTAGATATTGATCTGTCACTCAGTGAATTACATCTAATAGTTGCTACATTCAAGTCTTATGCAAATTGTCAAAGACTATCATTTTTGCATATTTGACTTTATTTTCATGGATAGGGCACTTTGCTATCTTCAATCTAAGTTGATCTAAGAACAGGTTTTATTATTTTACTTTTTCTTTATTGTTCTCTCATGTATATATCATGACCAGTCTATCCTCCTTCCTGTCCTCCTCGGCCCTCTTCTCCACCTTTTCTTTCCCCTAGATCCACTACTCCTCCGTTTCCCTCTTGAAAATGAGTGGGTACCTAGAGATATCAACCAAACTTAGCATATCATGTTACAATAAGACATTTCTTCAGTTTAAGACTGGATGAGGCAACCCAATCAGAGGAAAAGGATCCCCCAAACAAGCAAAAGAGTAAGAGACAACTCCCACTCCCACTATTAGGAGTCCCACAAGAATACCAAATTACACAACCATGACATGTATGAAGATGAACAACCTAAGAACCAAGCAGGTTACCTGATTGGTGTTCCAGTCTCTGTGATCCCCTATGAGCCTGGCTTACTTCATTCTGTGGGCCTTGTTCTCCTGGTATCCTCGACCACTCTGATTCCACAATATTTCCTCACCCTCTTCCGCAGGATTACTGACTCTTATTAATTTTTGGCTGTGGGTCTTGCATCTGCTTTAGTCATTTGCTGGATGAAGCCTCTCTGATGAAGATTATGCTAGGCTCCGGTCTACCACTTGTAAGAAAATACCACTAGGAATCAATTCATTGGCTACTTAAAAAATTATTTATTTTATTCAATTGAGTTTGGTTCTTTGCTAGGACTCTGGGTTGTACAGATTCTGGTTCCTAGCCCTCCAGACAGTGTCAGGAATGGGTTTCCTCTTGTAGCATGGATCTCAAGTTTGACCAGCCATTGCTTCACCTCCCCTACGCATTCTGGGCCACCTTTGCTGCATCATATCTTGCAGGCAGTACAAAGTGTACATCAAAGGTTTTGTGTCTGCATTGGTGTCCCTGTCCCAACAGTGGAAGCCATACCTGGTTACAGAAGATAGCCAGTTCAGAATGCCTATCCCCAGTACTAGGAGACTTCACTAGGTCACTGTTGTGGGTTCCTGGGAGTTTTCATGTGCTAGTTTTCTATCTCGACCCTGTAATGTCCCCATTTCAGTCATTTCTTCTAGAACTTTATCCTTCCACCCCTTCTTTCCCATGACTAGTTTTCTTAGTCTGCTGGCAAGGAGTTAGAGTCTGCTTTGTGTCAAACAGGCATAAATGCCACAGTTATACCTTAGGACTTTGACAATATTTTAAGTCTCCCTGCTGCTACCAAGAGTGGTATAGTGACAATCCAAGCATTCTCTAATATACGAATATACCACTTTTCCCCGTCATGTTTCTGACTTCCTTATGAGTTCTCACAAACAATTTAGAATTGATTTAAAAGTATAATGTACCAATAAATACACACACACTGTTTCTCTTAACAGTCTTTTAAAGGAAATCTAAAGTTGCATTATTTTGTTGTTTAGAATTTTTCCAGCCTTTCCCCACTCTTTACTTTCAAAGTCACATCCATTAATTAATACTATTTACTTTATTACTTTGATTATTTTGTAAAAAGGCATATGGTCTCATATCCAGCTCATAGCCTTCTTTTGGTAGTAAAAGTGTTACTCATTTCCTATTGTAACAAGTATCACAAAATTAGTAGCTTTCGACAACATACTTAATATTCTGTATTTCTAGTGGTCCGATGTTCAACATGGGTCTGACTGGAGCAAAAACAATGTGTCCTCCATACTGTGCTCCCCTATGAAAAATCACTGAAATTAAACTCTACCACACAATATAAGACATCCCTTGCATAGGAAAGGTCTAGAATTTCAAACTGTTTAATTTGCTGTTTATATTTGGAAAATCAAATTAGAAGACTATCTTAGGCAGAGCCAGGACATAAATACTGGTGAGGCGTTCAATGCAAAAGAACTAAGAATTAGTTTTATGATGTCCTATACACTAATACAGAGGTCCTTATGACATATGCAAAAGGGGTTGTAGATTTTCTCTGAATAAGTGATCTCAACTTCAGTGTATAATTTGTTCTGTATTCCCTTTTGGTCATTCGTGGTTGTACATTAAATGTGTTGAGAGTAGGTAAGTGGAATTCCGTATTGTAGATAGATGATTTTCAAATCAACAAAGAGAAAGTCAGTCATTATGTTGAGATTCTAGACATCACGCTTGATAACAGAATGGGCAGAAGTTTTTTGTTGTCCTTAAGTTCTTAAATTTACAAGAAAAAAAGCATACAAACTATATATTGGATGACCTGTATTATAAACCGCTAGAGTTTTCAATATTATAGAAAACCCTTTGTTTTCTTTCTTTGATATATTTATAGGTTTATCTATCTTCTCTACTCTGGCTGTGAATGTCTATATTACAGATTTGACCAAAAGTGTTAATAGCAATTAGTCTCATAGCAGGATTTATTAAATGGATTATAAATGACTTTAGACTTGCATTTGCATAATCGTCCATATTCTCAGTGGGATACTTCAGCTTTCAAAATGTTTTGTAGAAAATTATGATTTACATACAGAATCGAAGACATTTAACCTCTCTATGAGAACTTTAACAAACAAAATGAAAGTAAAATCATTTCTCATTATAGTGAAAGATAATATGATGAGATGATAAATAGTTCTCAATTGTAGAAACGTTGCATCACATAAGAACTGTTTTTACATTGTATCTATTACATGAGAGCTGAGTTTAAGTGTTCTTTGTCAGATACCCGGAGGAAGTCAATTTGTATGTTAGCAGAGATGATAGAGTTGAGAGACGATGAGATAAACAGCAGTTTTCTGAGTTACCTTCAGTCATTCATTTCTCTAAAAATTAGTAATTGGTATTTCAAAGAAAACTACAATTAACAATTATGATTTTGTCAATGAGTGATGTGAACGAAGAAAATTTAACAAGTTTATTACTTCAGGTGTAATCTAGACTTTTAGTGTTGAACTAAGATGAACTTTATAACATAATATTGCACGTTGCTTGGATGTATTTCAGCATAAAACTAACATCTTTTACGTTATTATGAATGTACTTATTTTTATTTTACACATGTTCAATAGATGTATGAAGTGTATTGTGATCATAGTTACCCCTTATTACCCTTTCTTCCTGTCCCACTGCCTTCTTTTCAGCAAGACTCCTCTCCTTCCTACCTTCATATTATTTGTGTGTGTGAATGTGTTTGTGTGTGTGTGTGTGTGTGTGTGTGTGTGTGTGTCTGTGCGTGGTTCTTGTGCATATAGTCACAGCTATTATGAGTCACATGCTCGTTCAGTCCCAGTCCAGCTGGATTTAGTGACCTCCCATTAGATCAGGCACACTGTCTCATTGGGTGGACCAACCCCTTGCGGTCCTGTCTTCCTTGCTCATCTTCTCCCTCCTTTTGCTCTTCAACTGGACCTGGGGAGCTCAGTCCAGTGCTTCAATGTGGGTCTCTGTCTCTATCTCCATCCATTGACGGACAAAGGTTCTATGGTGATAGTCAAGATATTCATCAGTGTAGCTATGGGACAAGGCCAGTTCTGGTACCCTCTCCTCTACTGCCTAAGGACCTAGCTGGGGACATCCCCATGGACACCTGGGAACCCCTCTAGAGCCAATTCTCTTGCCAACCCTAAAACAACTCCTTTAATTAAGATATCTTCTTCTCTGCTCCCATATCTGCCCTTCCTCCATCTCAACCATCCCACTCCCCTAAACTCTCCCCAATCTTCCTCTTCTCCCTTCTCTCTCCCCCTCTCCCCTTCTCCCTACCACACCACACCCCACCCCAACCCCCATGCTCCCAACTTTGGCCTGGCGATCTTGTCTGCTTCCAATTTTCAGGAGGATCTATATATGTTTTTCTTTGGGTTCACCTTATTATTTAGCTTCTCTAGGATCACAAACTATAGGTTCAAAGTCCTTTGTTTATGGCTAGAATCCACTAATGAGTGAGTACATACCATATTCATCTTTTTGGGTCTGGGTTATCTCACTCAGGGTAGTGTTTTCTATTTCTATACATTTGCATGCAAAATTCAAGATGTCATTGTTTTTTTGTCACTGGGTAGTACTCTAATGTGTATATGTTCCATACTTTCTTTATCCATTCTTCCATTGAGGGGCACCTAGGTTGTTTCCAGGTTCTGGCTATTACAAATAGTGCTGCTATGAACATAGTTGAACAAATGCTTTTGTAGTATGATTGGGTATCTATTGGGTATATTCCCAAGAGTGGTATTTCTGCATCCTGAGGTAGGTCGACTCCCAGTTTCCTGAGAAATCGCCCCCTCCAAAGTGGTTGCACAAGTTTGCATTCCCACCAGCAATGGATGCATATTCCCCTTAGTCCATATCCAGAGGAGTAAGTGTGTGCCCGCCTGGCCGGCTGGTCCCGGAATCAGAGTACAGGCCTCCTCCAGCTCCAGCTGCAGGGGCTTCTTTGTTCCACACAACTCTGTCCTCCTCAGGCCCTCCGTTTTGGTCTGAGAGGTCCTTGGCCCAGCAAGAGTCCCTGCTCCTGTACTGAGGAGATCCATCCAGAGGGGTAAGTGTGTGCCCGCCCGGCCATAAGGTCCTGAGAATGGAGTACAGGACCCCTCCATCTCCTGCTGCAGGGGCTTGTTTCACATGGCCCTGCCTCCCCTAAGCCTGCCCTTTTGTCTGTGAGGTCCTTGGCCCAGCAAGAGTCCCTGCTCCTGTACTGAGGAGATCCATACAGAGGGGTAAGTGTGTGCCTGCCCGGTCAGCCAGTTCCAGGAACGGAGTACAGGACCCCTCCATTTCCCTAAATGTTTCTGGCCAATCTGCAAGGTGTCTCCCTGGCTACTGGCTTTCACTAGTTACCCCATCCCATCTTGTCCCCAAGCACTCCTTTCCATCTGTGGGGTCCTTAAATCCACCAGCATAGCCTGCTTCAGGGTGGAGGGGATCTGAGAGCCAGCTCCAGTGCTGAGGGGTCCTAAGAGAGGACAGACCAAGAAAAAAACCCCATGTACAAAGTCAGCCACAGCAAAGATTGGACCAAGATGCCAAGACTCTCCTGGCCGCATTTGAAGGAAGAGATGGGCATGCACCAATGCGAGAATCCTTCCAACAATCTGAAAAGCAACATGACAACACCAGAATCCAGTGAACCCACAACAGAAAGACTTGAACACCCTATTCCAGAAGAAGTAGAAAAAAATCAACTTTAAATGTAACATTATGAAAATAATAGAGGCCCTTAAAAAGGATGTGAAAACTCCTTTAAAGAAATGCAAGAGAAGACAAACAAAAAGTTAGAAGAAATTAATAAATACCTCAAAGATACCAAAGAAAAAGCAATCAAACAGGTAAAGGAAACAGTTCAAGACTTGAAGACCGAAATGGAGGCAATGAAGAAAACACAAACACAGGGATGGCTAGATATGGAAAATCTGAGTAAACGAACAGGAACTACAGAGACAAGTATAACCAACACAATACAAGAGATAAAAGAATCTCAGGCGCTGAAGATACTATAGAGGAAATAAACTCATTGATCAAAGAAAACAGCAAATCCAACAAATTCTTAACACAAAACATCCAGGAAATCTGGGACAGCATTAAAAGTCAAAACCTAAGAATAATAGGGGTAGAAGAAGGAGAAAATTACAGCTCAAAGGCCCAGAAAATATATTCAACAAAATTATAGAAGAAAATTTTCCCAACCTAAAGAAGGATATTCCTATGAAGGTACAAGAAGCATACAGAACACCAAATAGACTGGATAAAAAAAAAATCCTTTCACCATATAATAATCAAAACACAAACATACAAAATAAAGAAAGAATATTAAGATCTGCAAAGGAAAAAGGTCAAGTAACATATAAAGGTAAACCTATCAGAATTACACCTGACTTCTCTATGGAAACCATGAAAGCCAGGTCTTGGATACATGTGCTGCAGAAACTAAGAGACCACGGATGCAAGCCCAGACTACTCTACCCAGCAAAACTTTCTTTCACCATCGATGGAGAAAAAAGACATTCCAGGGACAAAAACAGATTTAATCAATACGTAGCCACAAACCCAGCCTTACAGAAAGTACTAAAAGGAAAACCACAACACAAGGAAGTAAACAACACCCATAATAAAACAGACATCTGACAACCCTCCACCAACACAACTCAAAAAAGGAAAACACACAAACACTACCACCACCAAAAAATAAAATAAAATAAAATAAAATAACCAGAGTTAACAACCACTGTTAATTTTTCTTAAGTACTGAATAGAATTCCAACTATATATGTATACATTTTCTATATCCCCATTTCAGTTGAAAGACATCTAGAATGATTGCTTTTTGTTATTATGAATAGAGTATTAATGGATAAATATGTGCAGGTATATCTGAACTGAAAATGTATGAGCTTTGAGTATATGCCCAAATGGTATAGGTGCATCACATGGTAGGTTTATTCATAAACTTTTAAGAATCAGTCACACTAACCTCCATAGTTATTGTACTTTAAAAAAGGTTAAAAATTTGAGGGATATAGCTTAGTTGGTAGAGCAATTGCCTGGAGTGAAGGCTCTGGGTTTATTATCTAGTAATGTAAAATAAACGGAGAGGATTTGGAAACTTTAGGAGGTGGAGTCTTGAGGGAAAAAGAGAGCCACAGTAGGCTCAGGAGTGGAAAGTAGGAATACCTTGAGGTTTGATCATCTGGCTTTATTTCCTGATTTGTCTTTGCTCCCTAACTGCATATGCAATGTAGCTAGGTGCCTCATGCTGAACTATTTTGTCCCTCACCTGACTGTCATTATGACTTTTCCCACTTTTCATATCATAGAATGCCAGTGGCCACATCAGCGGAATAGCAGGTGGCAACTGAGCTTTGGGAGACTGGCCCACCAGGAAGCAAAGTACTGACAGCCTTTGGCGTCAGAATGTATTTTGCTGCTGCTCCACTTTTACATATTGGTTGCTGCCATTTTTCTCTGGTACCTTTCATGTTGGGAGTGGGTGTCAGGTGATTCCCACTGCCTTAAATGTAGTGCAATTATCACATGGAAATATCCTGATCTAATCTACATTTTTACCTATAGATTATTATAAATATGATTTTCTCTTAAGCCGTACAGTTTAAAGTGCCTTCCCTGCCCCTGATAAAGTAGGATCTACACAAGACAGAAAGAAGGAATGAGGAAGTGTCACACAGCTAGGACTTACGTAAGCCTTACTTGAGGAATCTTATAGACTGTGCTTTAGGTTAATGATTAAGGGGAAATAATTGAAGTCCAGGAGTTAGTTCAAGTACTTCGTGATATTGGAAAATGTATTCACAGGTTTCAGTATGGATCACAGCTAAAATAAGTCTTTAAACAGTTTATTTCATGTGAACTTTATTTCATGTAGATCAGAAAAGCAAATCAGCCATCAACTTGCTCTTACCTAATTTACTTTCTATCATAATTTGCTCTCTTGCTTGCTTTCTGGTTGGCTGTTTTCCCTTTCTCGTCTTCAGGTTGAACCCCAATATCTGTCTCTGAGCTCTTACTAATCATTCTTCATTTGGCACCCAATGTTTAAGGTATGAATTCATGGAAAAGTCATTTGTCTGAGGCTTTTTAGCCAGCCACTCAGGCCAGAACTGGGACTGGAATTCCAACTGTAGGAACTGGAACCCAAACCTAGCCATCTGGATTTAGGAGAAGCACTAGTGCTCTCAGCTCCCATCCACCATGGCTTAGCTTCTTCTCCTGCTGTGTGCATTCTTGCTGCCACCCCATGGGGCACTCACACAGTTTTCTGCACCCCCTAAAGTTTCTTGTAGCTCCCGCAGTCCTGTGGCTTGCCCCAGGCCCATATGAGGCTCCTATGTGGCTACAGCAGTTTCGCTTGACTCCTGCTATCTATGCGCAACTGCTGCAAGGCTTCCCTGACTGGCATCTCTTAACAAAATTGGATTCAGTTTGGTTTTGAGTTCTTCTTAGAAAATCCACAGTTTTTTTCTGGCCTACATTGTTATTACACCTTAAAAGTCTCAACTAAACCAGGATTGTAATAGATATAAGTAATCTTCTAACTATATTTTATTTTTTAGTTTGTAAAACACTCCTAAGATAATGGCAGAAGATATCCCCATCCAGAAATTTAATAACCGTTTTGTTTCTGTTATGGATGGAATTCTAGGAGAGGTATATGACCTACCGGGGATATATACATTCTTAGCCATAGTTGCTATCAGTTTGATAATTCATACTACATCTTTAAAGAAATGGTTTGATAACCGAGTTAAGAATGAGAAACTTTTAGAAATGATCCAGACTTTACAGTCTAGTAATGAGAAGTTGGATGAAAGGATTCATATCTTTGAAAATGATAACTGTAATTTGACAGGTAAAATTCACTTGATATTAATGGGTTATGAAACCTTACAGAATGGTACTGTGAGATTATCTGAAAGGATTCATACTGTTGAAATTGACAATCAAAATCTGTCAAAAAGTTATGACAAGCTAACAGAGGGTTAATGTGGGAGGCGATGCATGCTATGAATATGTTTTACTACCATTGGTTATTAAAGAAGCTGCTTTTGGCCAATGGCTTAACAGAGTAAAGCCAGGCTAGAAAAGATATATAGATATAGTAGGTTGAGTCAGGAAGAAGCCACGTAGCCTTTGCCAGAGACAGTTGTGCTGAACCTTGCTGGTAAGCCACAGCCATCTGGTGACACACAGACTTATAGAAATGGGTTAATTTAAGATATAAGAGTTAGCCAGAAATATAATTAAGCTATTGTCCAAACAGTACTGCAAATAATATAGTTTCTGTATGATTATTATGAGTTTTGGCGGCCAGGAAACAAACAAACAGACTCTGCCAACAGAAAGCAATCTACATTCCTTCAAATAATTTCTAAGGATAAGAAGGTATCATTAATGAAAAAAATTGAAAACTTGTAATTATATGTACATGGCAAGAACCAGAGATTAATCAATTTAATGAAATGTTAGAAATATTCACTGGTCAAGAAATTCAGACTTTACAAAGTTAGTGATAAAAAGATTTGAAACTATTGGAGAATTTTTCAGAAATGATAAAGGAGATGAGGTACAGGACAATACTAAAGGACAATACTAAAGACTTAACATTTTAAGTACCTCTCAGAGTCCTAGATGATTTACCAAGAGTTTATCTACTTATTCTGTTACTTATGAGAATCCAGCAAATATTACATACTCAAAAGTATATACAGAATGTAAAAGTAAGCCTATATGTATGAAAGATCTAAAAGATATTAAGGAGGCAGTAGTATCTTATGGCATGTATTCACAATATATGAGGCAGTTACTAAAGAGATGAGATTTAAGAAATAAGATCATGCCATATGATTGGCTTCAACTAGCCTCAGCTGTGCTGTGCAAGACTATGGTCCACAGCTTCAGTGGAAGAATTATTGGAGAGAAAAAAACTAAGGTCCTTGAACATCAAGGTAGAGTCAGAGGTCTTGAAACTTCCCAACATCAAATTCTTGGTGAGAGACCTTATTCTGATCCAAATAGTCAAGATACGTACAATGAAAATATATTGTTCCTATGCCATACAGCAATCTTAAATGCTTGGAACAAGATTGAAGAAATAGGACAAAAAGAAACCTATATGGGTTAAGCAAATGGTCTTTGTCAAAAGTGAAACTTCAGGCTTTAGAACAGCTGGTGCTTCTAAGTTAGGATGTCCAAATCTTTTGCATGACAACTGGGTTCAGGTGTTACCATGTTACTTTTCTTGCATTGGCACCTACCCATCTATTCCTCCAGTTGGTGCCACCGCTGTCTTTGCCTCTTGGTCTAATCCATTCAGTTGCTGTCTGTGACTTTGGAAGGTGTTCTTGGTCTGGTCTATACTGTTGCTGTCTGTTTATCAGGGAGCTGCTGAGGTCTCTCTTGGCCTGCTCTCTTGGTCCTCTCTGTGCAGTCGTAGCCTGTGCTTCAGAGTTCCTCTGAGGATGACTGGGGGGATAGTAGGGTTTGGGGACAGAGTGCGACTTGTAGCTTGCAGGGTCTGATTGATGGGGGTGGGATGTTGGAGCAGCCCACCTGCAGGAAGCTGCAGGAAGTTTTTTGGGTCATTTATGTATAATATCATATCATCTGCAAAATAGCGAAAGTTTGACTTCTTCCTTTCCGATTTATATCACTTGATCTCCTACGTTGAATAGATATGAAGAGAGTGGTCAGTCTTATCTTGTTCCTAATTTTAGTGGAATCACTTTGAATTTCTCTCTATTTAATTTGATGGTGGCTGACTGGCTTGAAAAGTTGATGCATATGGGGGAGGAGCCCAGGGTTTTGCTCTGGTTCCGAGGGCCTACATAGTGGGGAGCCCAGCTATGTGGGTGGTCACTCACCTCTTGGTCCTATTGGACCAATAGAAACAGAAGGAACATTCCCAAACTCTTTTAAAAGGTTATAGTTACCCTGATAGTGAAACCACATGAAAACTCAGTTAAAAAGAGATTTACAGACCAATCTCCCTCATGAACATTGATACAAATATACTCAATAAAATACTGTCAAATTGATTCCAAGAACACATCAAAAAAATCATTCAACATGATCAAGTTGGCTTCATCTCAGAGCTGCAGGGAGGGCTTAGCATATAAAAATCTATCAATGTAACCCACCATATAAATAAACAAAAAAGTAAAAAAAACCATGATCATCTCACTGGATACTGAAAAAACATTCGACAGTATCCATTACCCCTTCATGATAAAGGTTTTGGAGAGATCGGGGTACAAAGAAGATATCCAAACATATTAAAAGCAATAAACAGCAAACTGACAGCCACCATCAAATTAAATAGAGAGAAATTCAAAGTGATTCCACTAAAATCAGGAACAAGATAAGACTGACCACTCTCTTCATATCTATTCAACGTAGGAGATCAAGTGATATAAATCGGAAAGGAAGAAGTCAAACTTTCGCTATTTTGCAGATGATATGCTATTATACATAAATGACCCAAAAAACTCTACCAGGGAACTCCTAGAGCTGGTAAATACATTCAGTAATGTTGCAGGATACAAGATCAACTCAAAAAAATCAGTAGCTCTCCTATATAAAAATGATGCAGAAGCTGAGAAAGAAATCAGAGAAACATTACAGTTTTCATTTATTTTAGACAAGTAGGGGAAATGTAGTGGTGTTTTACTTGTATTTTAATTATAAAGCTTGCCTGAATGTCAGAAAAGTAAAACAGCCACAATGGTCAACCTTACAGACCAGGCAGTGGTGGCACACATTTTTAATCCCAGTAGCCACAATGACACACACCTTTAATACCAGTAGTCACACTAGCTTGCCATAGAAACCAGGTGGTAGTGGTGCATGCCCTTAATCCCAGAACTATAGAGGAATATAAGATGGGAGGAGATTGCTCTCAGACACAGTCTAATTCTGAGATGCCAGGCAGGATCGCTACTTTTGGACTGAGGTAGAGGTGAGAGCCAGTGGCTGTCTGCAGTGCTTTTCTGTTCTTCAGGTTGAACTGCAATATCTCTTTCTGAGCTTTTATTAATCATGCTTCATTCATGTAACTAGAAAACAAAGAATTGGATATTTAGTCAAGCTAATTGGACAAGACTGTCAATTATGAAATGTAAAATTAGTAACCACCTTTTCTGTAATTATAAAAACTACAGCCTATGTAAATGGTTATGACTGAAAGACTCTTGATCTGTAAGATGTTTAAAGGGTAAATATCTAAACATATGTGGATTTTGAAGGATAATTTATTTTTTTGCCTATAATATGTAAAATGTTTAATCATGTAAGGATGTGAAAAACATGCTGGTTTTTACTTGCATTCATTCTTATAATTCTCTTAAAAATAGAATGTAACCATGTTGTAATTTTTATATTACTAAAAGATTCCTTAATGTATAAGGAAAAAATAAAGACGTTAGATGGAAAAAAAGAGGAAAAAATGTAGAAGGAAAGAAGTAGAAAGAAAAGTGTAGAAGAAATCAGGAATTACTGAGAATAAGGTCATCAGAAAAGAAAAAAAAAGGAAGCATCAGGCTAGAAGAACAGAACAGAAATAGGAGAGAGTAGAACAAGGACAGAAAGAATAATATTTTTTTGTTAGCATCACAATACCCTAATGTCTGCAAAAACTCCATGATGAAAAATATAAACATCTTATTTCAGATTCAGGACATTCTCCAGGGATCCAAGAGAAGGCCCTAGGCAGCATATGTCATCTTTACCTTTGAAACGGGAGAAGGATCTCTCCAGTCAACAACAATATCAGTAACAACAGCAACACACACACACACACACACACACACACACACACACACACACACACATAAACATAAGCACACACACACACAATTCAGAACTGCTGCCAGCCCCTTGCTAAGGGATCTTGCTTTGACCTCGACCTCCAGTTTTGGTAAGTTCATTCATGTGCCTGAATTGGCACTAACATTTGCAAAATTCCACTTCGGTTCTATGTGTACCTCATGCAATGGGAAGGCAAGCATAAGAGCTTAGGTATCACTCACCTCCAAACTAACTAGACATAAAGAAAACTTACTTCAGATGGCCCTAGGTTACCTCTGTAAAGGTGCCCGCTTGTTCAGTCTCTCACCCCCAAGTCAGAAATGCTCCAAATGCGCAGTAAACTCCTGCTTCAGGTTCTTCATGTTTGCCTATGCCTATTTCAAGTTCCTCTGCCCAATCAATTACTTGTGTCATCTCCTCCTACTCCACAGTTTAAATAATTCAAGCATTTTATTTTTCTTGGATCTGGCATGCCAGTTGAGGTACTGAATGCAGAGCCTTGGAGCTGTGTGACTAGGGCATTTCTTGACTTCCTGGTATCCCTGGAAGCTTCAGGAAACAACAGAGAATCCCCTTTCTGTCTGTGTGGTGTCTTCAGTGCTTTGCTCATAGAAGAGATTCCAGAGGTATCCGTGAAACTGAATCGCTACACGGATGTCTCCAGACAAGGTTTCTGCCACAGCCCCACACCCGTGGATGCTGAATTTGTTTTCAAGCTCAGTTTACAGATGAGTAAAACAGGCTCACTTACAAATGCTATCACTAGAGTTACACGGCCTTTGATTCATAAATGGCCAGTTCTGATAGGGAAATACATGTTTCTTTAGAATTTGGGGAAGAGGATGGAAGAAGTGCAGGAATGTCAGTGCTATTCAAATTACAGAGCCATGGGAATTCTAGAAGCAATTCAGACAACCTATCCAGGGGAGGAGCAAAGGAAACCTGGGCTTGAAGTGAAAGATGAAGAGGAAGAGGAGGGGGAAAGGAGGAGGAAAGGGGGTATGAATGCAAGAGCATCATGTGATCGTGGACCACACACAGTTCAATGGAGCTAAGAACCCAATAAGTACAGCGATGGCAGAGGATGGGCTGGCATAAGCTTTTTCATGTGCTGACTAGCCAGAGTTGTATTGAAATTATAAGTCTCTAAGTCCTTAGGAAGGAGAATTAGACTGTGAAAGGCCCCATCCAAAGCAGAAGAAAAAGAAATGGAACAGGAGATTTTGGGTTCCTCTCTCAAGAAATACTGAATTAAATCCATCAAGGCAAAGAAAAACTAAGACTTATATTTGTACCTGGAACTCAAAACCCAGTAGGAGGAAAATAACAAGAGAAGTAAGGCATTGCAGAAAGCCTGAGAAACAAGGAGAGATGAGAAGGCAACATTAAAAAGAAAAGAAAGCCTAAAAGAGAAAAACACAAATGTTGCTGGAGCAGAAGTTTAATACATGGGATAAATAGCGCAAATGCTCAGAAAGTTAAAACGAACAACTAAACACAGGTTGATTTTTTTTTCAAAATTGAAGATGAACAGAGTAATTCATTATTTATTAAATCTGGGTTTACCCATTAAGTTCAAGAATGGCAATCAAACAGTATAAAAATTTATACACGGTATACCAATAGACTTGTATCTTGACACTGGCTAGAGGGACAACAAACAAGAGAAATAGAAGGGACATGAGACAGAATGGCGACTGAGACTCAAAAGCGATGCTGAAACAGAAAGGTGAGGGGCTCGGGTGAGCCAAGGGGTCAGTGTGGGCTCAGGCAGGCGATCTCAGGACCATGGATAGCTCAGAGCAGCTCTCTGCCTGGGTCAAACTGCCCCCTTCCTGGATTTTTGGTTTTGCTTTGGTTTTGCTTATGCTTTTTTTTTCATTCTATTGTTTATTTTATGTATATAGCTGTTTTGCCTGCATGAATTTCAGTGCACCCTGTGTGTGTAATACCCAAAGAGGCCAGAAGAGAACCTAGATCTCTTGGGACTGGAGTTAAAAATGGTCGTAAGGCATCCTGCTGGTGCTGGGAAATGAACCCAGACCCTCTGGAAGGGCAGCCAGTGCCCTTAATCACTGAGATACCTCTGCATCCCACAGCTGCCCCTTTAACATAACGTTACCTTGGCTTCTCTTCCTTCCTGGGTGCCGTTTGGGTGTTAAATGGGCCCGCTTTTGTTCTGAACTACGGTAATCTCCTATCTCATAACACTGCGTGTAAGTAGGATAGAAGAGTAGAAAGGAAACCACCAAGTTTGGAAAGTCGCTTACCTCTGTTGTGACCACTTTCTACCTGTGTGGTCCTGGTGAAGGTAAGCATGGGAAAGCTTAATTCCGTTCTTTGTCAAATAAGGTTAATAAGGTTTTATCCACTTTCTGAAAAGACCAACTGGGTGTGAAAGTATTTTAAGACTCTAACACACACGATAGAGAAAATAAATTCAGTGATAGAAGAAAACAACAAAACCAACAAATTCGCAACACAAAACATCCAGGAAATATGGGACACCATGAAAAGACCAAATCTAAGAATAATTGGAATAGAGGAAGGAGAAGAATTCCACTCCAAAGACCCAGAAAATATATTCAACAAAATTATTGAAGAAAACTTCCCGAACCTAAAGAAGGATATTCCTATGAAGGTTCAAGAAGCATACAGAACACCAAACAGGCTGGATATAAAAAAATCATCCCCTTGCCATATAATAGTCAAAACACAAAACATACAGAATAAAGAAAGAATATTAAGAGCCGCAAAGGAAAAAGGTCAA